>JAXQQM020077955.1:0-151114 GCA_034641835.2 Pinus albicaulis | reverse complement strand
CATATTTCTACCAAACCCTATTGTCCGCGCATTCCACCACTCCACTGCATTTTCATCGTTCTTTTACACAATAACATTGTTTCCACCACCGCCGCACTACCATTTTGTCCACCCTGCATCCATCGCTCCGTCCACCGTTTTCTTCATAAGTTTTGCTGTGTTGCAGAGTTTCTAGAGGATGAGACCTGCCGCTGTTTGGTGTACTACCTCAATGGCGAGCGGTGCAGTCAGGATCAAATCTAATGAGCCAGTACCATCAGGAAAGTCAAGGAATGGGGCTGTCAGGACTTACATTAAAGGAAAGCAGAGTTCAAATGCCGAAAGTCCTGTCGGCGCCATTTAAAGATCGAGCTAACTCAACGGAGGCAGTAATGAAGTAGCAAGGAGTTTCAGTACAGAACAGAGGGATTAGTGCACATCAACGAAGATCTTGAGCTCTGAACCAGGGGTTTAAAGAGGCAAAGCATCATTTTGAAGACCCCGAGGATCGATCTGGAGATCCTGAACATCAATAAGAGGTAATATCAAGGTTTACTTATCAGCAGAATGTTTTTCCATAAAGGACAGGTCTCCCATACAGTCTTTATTATGCGTTGTGTCCCTGAAGGAGTTTTTCGCCCCAGCTATAGTTCAAAACAATCTAACATCTATGAGCGGACCTCTCGGCGGTTTCTTTCATTCATTGAGTCACCGGGAGCACTACGGCGAAGGTCGAATCATGTCAAGGCCAGGATCTCGTTAGGGAGATCACAAAGATTAAATATACAACGTATCAAGCGGAATGGGCCTCGGCCCTGCATTCATTGTTGTGTTTAAATGTAACATTTAAAATTCACCTACCTCCTCAGTCGGTCCTCTGTGTCTCTTCTGCTATAAAGCACAGAAGGATATCATTGTAATGGTTGTTGATGCATTATCAGTGAATTGCAAGCATTTTTGTCCTCAGCCAAGTTCCCTGTGTAATGATTGTATGATAGGCTGAGAAATATGATGTATTCAGGCTGAATGTAAAAGCTTTGGGCAGTGATGTACCTGATTGGTATTGTGTTTAACATGATAAGCAATTTTCATTGGATCCTGATCTATAACAGTTGGTGATGTTTTCCTCATCTCTGCGTTTATTTCCATTTCATTTCATGTTCTTCTGACTGGCATCTGAACGCATGACATAAGATTTACCCTTGTTAGGTACCTTATGTCCCAGCTCTCTCAGTCTTTAATGCTTTATGCTCATATGTGTATCTGAATATTGTTTTTAATTGACTAAACCAGTGTAGTGGATGATTATTGCCTGCTCTCTGATGTGCAAGTTAATAGAATCAATGTTCAGATGTTTTTGTTAAGATTTAATTGAAAGAGGTTAGGAACATTGGGAGGTTTAGAAGCCTGTCTCTACCTCTTCATAACCTATCCCTTCCATATAAACCTTTTCAAGATCCCTTGTGTTGCCTATGGTTTTGTCCAAGCAGGCCTGGAGTTAAATGACCTCTGGCCTAATCTATAGATGGAATCAGATGGTTCTCCATCCTTCATTCTCATTCCTTAATGTTCCATCCCACCATTCAGTCTTTAAGATCCAAATGCTCTAGATGACTAGCCCAACTGAAGCTTACACATTGAACATAAGTAAATCCTTTCTTGACTCCATTGCCCAATGGCCTTGATGTTCCCTGAGTTATCTATCCTTGCCTAGCTTCCTTCTTTACCCATCCTTGTCTTATGGTGAAACCTTCCTTCCTGATTCTCAACAACCAAACTCAAACAATCAAACAAACAACCTTGAACATATAACTAGCCTAAAATCACAATTGAGAACTTCAAAGACATATATCCTTTGATAATCATAGAGAGATCCCTCTTTGGACCTAGGAGGGCTAGATCCTAAGGTCTGAAAGTGGTTCTATGTTGTCTCATCTTTTGGTATTGCCAACCTTGCCAAAACATGGGAACCCCAACATAATGGCGACTCCACTGGGGAATTTCTGAGTACTTTCATCTTGTTGCATCTCCAAGCCTCAGAAAACCTAGAACCTCTGTTTAGGCTGGCAGTAAAACACTTATCCTTCCTATTCCACTTACCTCTGGTGTGTTTTACCCCTTACTCTCAGACAGAGCCTGGTAAGGGCCAGGTAGCCTCCGGATCTCATCCTCTTTAGGAGGTGACACATCTGGTAAATGCCCTCCCAGTCCATCTCTGGTTAGAGTTTGTTGTGTTTTGTGGGATATTCCTGAAAGGGAATATTGCCTCATCACTGTGGTGGACAGTGTACCCCCTAGAAACATCCTAAACCTTCCACCTGGCGACTCCATTGTTCCCAAATGAAAGACTCCACTGGTGATCAGTAGGCCTTCTGATTACCTTGGTTTCACATAAGACTCCACTGGGAGACTAGATTCAAAACATAATGAAGGCTCCACTGGGAGACCAGCCCTGAGACAACATCAACCACAACAGAAATAACAAGTAGGGTTAAGCTGCTTGGCTAAAAATAACACTCTGGCTCACAGAACCATTCATACAAGAGCTTTCCCTGATCCAAGCCCACCCGAAATAGTTGATAATCCTGAGAAAATCCTCAAGAGAACACCTGTAAGTAGGAGATCAACTATTTCCAGCAACATTCATAGAGCCAATTCTGCACTAGAAGATCTTGCAGCTCTATTAGACCCTTTCTTCGACCTAGACCTTCAAAAAAGATTACCTAGAACTAGGTCATTCAGTGTTTCAGACCAGCCAGACCCTAGGGACAGTGAAACCCCTCCTTCCACACCACCTGATCTCCACTTTCTCCAAAACTTGGGGCTTTCTCACCCGAGATCTGCTCAACAGACTTCTGCTGGTCCAAACATCCCTGTCATCCAAATACCAGCTGCTCAAGCCAACCCTATACCCCACCAGAACATCATCATGGTAGCCTGGTATGCACCTCTAGTCCTACCTCGGCCTCTACTACCCTTACCGAATGATTATCAATCAAAGATCCCGCACTTCCCTGCTAAAGAGCCTACAACAGCACAACAACATGTAGATAAAATGGAAGACTCTTTTGACTATATGGAAATTGATGATGAAACAATCAAAATGAGAATTTTTGCGCAGAGCCTGGGGGGAGAGGTTAAAAAGTGGTTTAAAAACCTACCTGCTGGTAGTATCCAAGATCTCCCTGCTTTATACGAGACTTTCATCAAAAAATGGGAAACTAGAGCAAACCCTCGCCAGCTCCTAGCAGAATACATGTCCCTTAAGAGGAACGTAGGGGAAAGTGTTCATGATTACACCACTAGATTCAACAGTATTTACAATGCTCTTCCCCCACACATGAAACCTCCACAAGGTATGGCCCTGGCCAAATATCCTGATGGATTTGATGCTGACATGGCCTATGAGCTTAGAGATAAAGAATATACCACATTGGAGGATATGCAGAAAGGGGCAGTAAACATAGAAGCGAATCTGATCGAGAAAAGAGAAAAACTAAGATCTGAGAAGAGGGTAACATACAGGGATGACAATGTAGCCTCCACGTCTGACCCCAATAATGAACGCATGTGCAAGGACGTGGAAAAGATGAAACAAATGATGGAGAAAATGGTTGTCACGGTTAGTAACCTAAGCAAAAGTCAGAATCAGAGCCAAAACTTTAGAAGAAACAATAACACTCCCAACAGACAGAAAGAGGCAGATTAGCAAGTCATTCCCCCATTCCAAAACTTTCTTGATGAGGATGAGGGAATCATAGAAGAGTCTGAAGGGAATACTATTAACATGTTTGAAACAGAGGACTCAATTCTGAACTATGACTCAGAGGAAGATCAACCCTCATCTTCATATTGGGATGAGGAAAGATTAGAAACTGAAGAGTACAGACTTGGGTTCCAAAATGCCATGTTACAGGTCAGAGAGCAATATGAGCTCAGGAGAAAAAAGAACCAAGACACTTCCAAAACCAAAACTCCCGAGGTTACCATCAAGAAAAGGCCTGAAAAATCTTCTAAAGTAACTGCTGTGAACAACAATTCAACAGCCAAGAGTTCTGAGAGTAACAAATAAAAGGACAACCAAAGCATGGAAAAACAGGGTCAGCAAACCAGTAGCACTAGCACCTCAGTTAGTGCTCCTGATAAAACTGTTTCTACACATGTACATAATGAGAAAACACAAACTGATTCAGCCACTAAAACAATGGCAAATAAAACAGAGTTGAACACTTCCAAGAGTCAATCCACTTTCAATTTAGAAAGTGAGATTGCAAAAATCAAAATATCTGTACCATTATCTGAGTTGGCCACTCAGGATGCATATAAGGGCCAAATTTTGAAAGCATTGAATTTAGGGGAAAACACTGATTCTGTAAACTTGAATGATGATCAGCCTGCCCTCTTGTTTGGTCCTAAGATTGAAGGAAAGTTTCAAGAAGGGGTAGTACCACCTTTCTATATTAGTCTCAACATTCATGATAAAATACTCCACAATGCAATGCATGATTCTGGAGCCTCACACAACCTGATGCCTAAGGTAGTTATGGAGAGGTTAGGCATAGAAATCACCAGACCCTATAAAGACTTGTATTCTTTTGACTCGAGTAGAGTAAAATGTCTTGGCCTGATCAAAGACTTGTGTGTGAGTTTGACTCAGATTCCTACGAAATGTATGGTCATGGATGTAGTGGTGGCAGACGTGCCACCCAAGTATGGCATGTTATTATCTAGATCATGGGGAGCCAAGCTGCAAGGCACCATGCAGATGGATGGCTCATATGCCACTATTCCTATATTTGGTCAATTAAGAAGACTATATAGAGAATCCCAAATGAAATTCCTAGTCAGTAGCCCCGAGAAACCCGAAAATTCACCATTATATTCTATACATACCGACCTTGACTCCTTCATCTTTTGTAATGATGAATCCTTAGAAGAGCCAGAGTCCCAGAATAGGCATACAAATGAGAACACCGAGCCTATGGACCTCCACATAATGGCCACTCTGGAAGAATATGACCAGGAAGACCATGGGCAGCACACTGAAAATGAAGAGGAAATCAGCAATGAAGCCTGTAGGATCTGTGGTGGACCTCTCACTCCAAGTGAAACAGAAACAGAACAAGAACAACAAGCTAACCACCTCCCTGGCATCCATGACCTCTGTGAACAACAAGATAGTTTACAACCTAGTACAGACCACCCAACTCAACCTAATGGCGAACCCAGCTGTAAGGGAGAAAGTGAAGTGGAAGTAAACAAAGAACCCCTGTGGGAAATGAAATTTGATGGGTCATGTACTAGACAAAGAACTGGAGAAGGAGTGTGGCTGCGTAACACCGAAAATGACCTCGCAGAGAGCCACGCTGTCAATCTACATTTCAAATGCACGAATAACATTGCAGAATATGAGGCTCTAATCTTGGGCTTAAATCTGTTGAAAAAATTAGGAGCCCGTAGGATAGTCGTGAGAGGAGACTCTGAGTTAGTGATCAAACAGATGAATGGTGAGTATTCGGAAAAACACCCCAGGCTTAGGGCATATAGGAATGATACTCTAGATTTGCTGAAAACGTTTGTTGAATATGATTTAGTATCCATTCCTAGGGGTCAAAACGCTATTGCAAATGGACTAGCCTACCTAGCTAGCTCATATCCTAAGGCCCCAGTTGACCAACAAATCA
The DNA here is from genome assembly GCA_034641835.2 of Pinus albicaulis. Classification (NCBI taxonomy): domain Eukaryota; kingdom Viridiplantae; phylum Streptophyta; class Pinopsida; order Pinales; family Pinaceae; genus Pinus; species Pinus albicaulis. The sequence goes on along the minus strand of JAXQQM020077955.1, from coordinate 145,451 downwards.
TCATTCAGACTAAATTCAGGCCTGCAGTGCCAGACAATGAAAAATACTGGCAGGTCTTTGAAGGAGACAAACAGATTGAATATTTCCTGATGGGCAGGAATGAGTTTGAATTTTCTGATTCAGACTCGAAATCTGATGACAGCTGCCCAAGTGAGGATTCCCCAGATGAACTAGAAACACCTTGTAGTATAGAAATAAATTCTTTTTCTGAAGAAACTGGAGATTCAACCATAAAACGTGAAAACACAGATAGAGAAGAAATGGAGGTGCTGCAAGCCAAAGACAAGAACATACCAAGAGGCTTAGCACCCTTAGAGGACCTCTTTGATTTCGATGATGTTGCAAAGAAGCCCACGATAGAACATGCAGAATCAGATGTAGAAGAATGCAACATAGGCACTGAAAACAAACCCAAAATGATAAAATTGGCTAAGTCTATACCTACAGACATGAAGAAAAGATACATTGACTTGTTTAAGGAATTCATTGATGTGTTTGCATGGAGCTACGAAGACTTAAAGGCCTATGACACCAACATCATACAACACAAGATACCACTGAAGGAAAATCAGAAACCTTTCAGACAAAAACTCCGTAGGATTAATCCAAAACAATTGCCTGTAGTAGAGAAGGAAATTAAAAAGATGTATGAGGCAGGCATAATTGTCCCTGTAAGGTTTTCTGATTGGGTTTCAAACTTAGTGGCTGTAAGGAAGAAGACAGGGGAGATCAGACTATGCATAGATTTCAGAAACCTGAATAGAGCCTCCCTGAAAGATAACTACCCCTTGCCTAGAATGGAACATATCTTACAGAAGGTAGTGGGCTCTAAAAGAATCTCCCTACTTGATGGTTTTTCAGGATACAACCAAGTTCTGGTACTCCCAGAAGATCAACTCAAAACAGCTTTCACCACTCCATGGGGCACCTTCATGTATGTGAAAATGCCTTTTGGATTGATGAATGCTGGAGCTACCTTCCAGAGAGAAATGGATATTGCTTTCTCAGATGAGATTGGACACTTCATAGTTATCTACTTGGATGACTTAACTGTCTTTTCTAAAGCAGAAGAAGAACACTTAAAACATCTGAGGAAAGTTTTTGAAAGATGTAGAAGGTATGGTCTGTCCCTAAATCCTAAGAAGACTGTTTTTGGGCTGCAAGAAGGTAAGCTTCTGGGCCACATCATATCCGAGAAAGGGATTAGGATAGACCCCCAGAGAGTTGAGGGAATACTTCAAATTACACATCCAAGAAACATCAAGGAGCTACAGTCCTTCATTGGGAAGATCAATTTCCTTAGAATATTTATCCCCAATCTTGCTGAGCATCTTAGGAAAATGACTGAAATGCTAAAGAAAGATGTAGGAATTAAGTGGACTGTTGAAGCCAAGAAATATTTTGAGTCGATAAAGCTTGCACTCACCCAGGCCCCTGTCCTTATCAGGCCTGACTTTTCAAAATATTTTCTGATCTTTTCATTTGCTTCCCCACACACAATAGCTGCAGTTTTGCTGCAGAAAAATTCAGAAGGTAATGAACAGCCTATAGCCTTCTTCAGTAAAGCCTTAAGAGATGCACCCTTAAAGTACAACATCATGGAAAAGCAGGCCTATGCCCTGATTAAGGCCTTAAAAGACTTTAGGGTGTACATTTTGCATTCTCACACCATTGCCTATGTGCCAAATATAGTGGTCAAAGATATCTTGTCCCAAGACCCAGATGGGAAAAGGGGCAAATGGATTGCTACGATTTTAGAATATGACATTGAAATCAAACCCACCAAGCTGATCAAAGGTCAAGGCCTGGCCCAATTGATGGCTGAATCTAATCTACAGGCCCTTGATATTAACATGATGAATGCCCTAGATGAGCAGGAAGGATTGCCCCATCCAACTGTTGAGGAGCAGTTTCAGAACTCTCCTTGGTACACTGATATCCTTTACGTGCTCACACACCTCAATGCCCCTCCAGAACTGTCCAAAACAAAGGCCAGATTCATAAAACTCAAAGCTAGAAATTACTGCATCATGAATGAGAGTTTATATTGGAAAAATCCAAATGGTCTTTTGCTGAAATGTTTGCCTGAAACTGAAGCTGAAAAAATCAAACACGAATTCCATGCTGGGGAGTGTGGAGGCCACCTGAGTTGGAAGGCCACTGCAAATAAGATACTCAGGGCTGGGTACTATTGGCCTACACTCTTTAGTGATGTTCATAAAATGGTCCTTACCTACCACAAATGCCAAATTTTTGAGGGCAAAAGAAAGCTCCTTCCCCTCCCTCTGCAACCTATCACCATAGAAGGTCCCTTCATGCAATGGGGCTTAGACTTCATTGGAGAAATCCACCCCTCTTCTTCTGGGAAACACAAATGGATCCTGACTGCTACTGATTACTTCACTAAGTGGATTGAAGCCATACCCACTAGGAATGCCACTGATTCTGGCATCATTAGGTTCCTAGAAGACTTTATCTTATCTCGGTTTGGCTGCCCAAAGAAAATAATCACTGACAACGCTGCTGCTTTTGGATCCAAAAGAATGATTGATTTATGTCATAGGTACGGAATTGCACTTGGACATTCAACTGCCTATTACCCCCGAGGTAATGACCTAGCTGAATCATCAAATAAAAGCCTGGTTATAATCATTAAGAAGCTGTTGGAAGAGAACAAAAGGTCATGGCATAAAAAGTTGATACAAGCCTTGTGGGCAGACAGGCTCACTACAAAGAAATCTATTGGCATGTCACCCTTCCAGCTGGTTTATGGGACAGAAGAAGTTTTTCCTACTAGCCTTGGGATACTAGTGGTAAAGCTTATCCAAGAAATCCAGTCAGAAGAGGACAACATGATAAGGAGAATTAATGAAACAATCCATCTTCAGCAAAAAAGGGAGCAGGTTTATAACAGAGCCGTCAAAGTGCAGGAAAACATGAAGAGACAGTTTGACAAAAGAACCAAAGCAGCAAATTTCAAAGTTGGGGACAAGGTCCTGAAGTGGGATTCAAGAAGAGAGGATAAAGGCAAACATGGAAAATTCGACAGCTTGTGGCAAGGTCCCTTCATCATTCAAGCCACTGTGGGTCCTAATGCGTTTTTCTTGCAAGAACTTGATGGTTTCGAGTTGTTTGGGGTCCTGTCAATGGCAGGATGCTCAAACACTATTTCTGCTAATTCTCCATTTCCAGTTTCATTTCCATTGTATATACCGTTGCAAATTTTCATTTTCAGCAAAAAGAGAAGAAATTGTTCCAAAAAACAGAATGAAAAGAGAGGTTCAGACATGCTCAAAACATGAACCTCTGGGGCAAAAGGATTGGCTCTAATAAACTCAAAATCTGAGCCAAAAGGAAGCAGAATAGCTGATCCAAACAAGCTCAAAATCTGGATCAGCAGAGGAAAGAAAATCAGCTCTAACATGCCTAAAATCAGAGCTGAAACAAAGAAAGAAGGATATTTTCAAAACTGCAGATTTCATGCCTTCACAGTTTGTTGCAGTTTGCTACAAAGTTTTCACTCCAGCAAGTCAGACAGTCTAATCCTGGCTTGGCTGTGTTTAAATTTCCTGTCTTAGAATGTAGGTGAAGAAACCTGTTGGACAGTTTAATCCCAACAGGTAGTAGATTAGGTAGAGAATTGTATGAGGCCAACAGTATAATCTGGCCTCATGGAGCAATAAGGGTAGAATTAGAATAGGTTTGTTTTTGTTTTGCAAAATAAAATGTAAAGGGTCTGCTAGTTCAAATGCACCCAAGGGAAAATTGTTAGAGCTCTAGTTTGGGTAGGTAGATTGGTTGGGAAAATGTTTCTGCTGATTTGTGTATCCAATATATTGTGGCAGCTAATCTAAAGAAAGAAGAAAGATGGCTTATAGCAGCAGGCATCTGGCCTACACAAAGAGATCATTTTCTGAATTCTTGACTCCTTCAAGAAGAAGCCATCCCCATGTGGAGCCACTGTTAGCCCCCCTATGAAATTCTTGACAAGTCAGCTGGGGGCTAGATTGTTTTGAGCCTTCAAGGAATGCCTTTCCCCTAAAAACCCATCCTCCTTGAAGTCTCTCAATTGCTGTGCCTAATACAAATCCCCCTCTGCTAGTAAATTGCTAAAAAGGGCCTATTATTCCCTCCTTTACCCCTGCAACATACATCAATTCCCCTTCTTTCCCTTTGTCTGAATTCCCTTTCTTTTACCCTCATTTAGCCTCTTTTTATCCCCCCTTGCCTCCCCTTCTATTTCCCCGTTTACCCCTCAAATCCCCCCAAAATCCCCTTAAGTCCTTCCCTTACTCTTTATTTCTCATTTTTCCATTTATCGTTTCCCTTTAAACCCCTTAAAATCCATTAAAATGGGCAAAAAACCCATCTTCCGACCTTATTAAAGGCCTAGCCCCTTTTCCGCCAGCCCTTAACCACTTCCCACACATGCCCGTGCGCTGGGACCAAGCGCTTAAGTCCCGAGCGCTAATCGCAATCGGAAGGTCGGGCGGGTGCACAATTTCCTTTGTAATATCAAAAACCTCGATGCGATTTGTCTATAACGTTAAGTCCCGAGGTGCGTCCCGCACCGTTGATATTTCGCGAAGATCCGATGGCGGAGCGCTAATCGCAGTCCCAGCTCAATCGCAATCGCAACGTTCCGCGTGCGCCCTCCGATCAATCGCAAGCCTTTCACTCCGACCTCCAATTGATCGCAAGTCTTCCGCCCCGATCCCCGATCAATCGCAAACCTGTCTTCCGATCCTCCGATCGCACTGTCCCCCGATTACATCTGAGTTGTTGATTTGGCCTTCAGATCTAACGGTCAGCGCTCAATCGCAAACCCCTCTCCGATCGCAATCGCAAACCGTTTCGTCCGACTCCCGATTGCGATCTTCCGATTCAATCTGCCGTCCATTCCCTTACCGCATCCAACGGTCCAGCAACAATCGCACCCTCCGCCTGATCGCTGATTGCAAGTCCTTCTGTTTCCCCCCCGATTAAATCTTTGCCGTCCATCTCCCTGCTGATCCTACGGCTCAGCGCTAATCGCATCGTCGTTCCGCCACCCCTCTTCTCTCCCTTCGATTGAACGTGAACCGTTGATCTGATCCCCGATCCAACGGTCAACGCTCAATCGTGCTCCGACCTCCGATCGCAATCGCATGTCCTATATTCCCGTCCCCGATTGCGATTGCTCCGATTTTATCTCGTCCGTCCGTTTCCTCCCAGATCCAACGGTCATCGCTCGTCCTCCCTGATCGCAATCAGAAAATTTTATGTGTGTCACCCTTTGGTACCACCGATTGCGATGGTTCCGATTCAATCTCGGCCGTTGATCCTCCCCTAGATCCGATGGTTCAGATCTAATCGCCCTCCGCCTCCACTGGGTCCCACTCTTACATTCATCTCCGTCACATTTCATGCGTTTTGTTTGTTTTTTTGTTCGTTTCATATATTGTTACGTCGCTCAATCTCCACCGTTGATTTTCATCTCCAGGCCTGAATCCAACGGTCTGCGCTGCATATTTCTACCAAACCCTATTGTCCGTGCATTCCACCACTCCACTACATTTTCATCATTCTTTTACACAATAGCATTGTTTCCACCACCGCCGCACTACCATTTCGTCCACCTTGCATCCATCGCTCCGTCCACCATTTTCTTCATAAGTTTTGCTGTGTTGCAGAGTTTCTAGAGGATGAGACTTGCCGCTGTTTGGTGTACTACCTTGATGGCGAGCGGCGCAGTCAGGATCAAATATAATGAGCCAGTACCATCAGGAAAGTCAAGGAATGGGGCTGTCAGGATTTTCATTAAAGGAAAGCAGAGTTCAAATGCCGAAAGTCATGTCAGCACCATTTAAAGATCGAGATAACTCAACGGAGGTAGTAATGAAGCAGCAAGGAGTTTCAGTACAGAACAGAGGGATTAGTGCACATCAACGAAGATCTTGAGCTCTGAACCAGAGGTTTAAAGAGGCAAAGCATCATTTTGAAGACCCCGAGGATCGATCTGGAGATCCTGAACATCAATAAGAGGTAATATCAAGGTTTACTTATCAGCAGAATGTTTTTCCATAAAGGACAGATCTCCCATACAGTCTTTATTATGCGCCGTGTCCCTGAAGGAGTTTTTCGTCCCAGATATAGTTCAAAACAATCTAACATCTATGAGGCAGACCTCTCAGCAGTTTCTTTCATTTTGTTCAAATCACCTGGAGTACTGCAGCCAAAAGGTCAAATCATATCCGAAGCAGATCTCTATTGCACCGGGGAGATGACAAAGATTAAATATACAGCATATCAAGCGGAATGGGCCTCGGCCCTGCATTCATTGTTGTGTTTAGATGTAACATTTAAAATTCACCTACCTCCTCAGTCGGTCCTCTGTGTCTCTTCTGCTATAAAGCACAGAAGGATATCATTGTAATGGTTGTTGATGCATTATCAGTGAATTGCAAGCATTTTTGTCCCGAGCCAAATTCTCTGTGTAATGATTGTATGATAGGCTGAGAAATATGATGTATTCAGGCTGAATGTAAAAGCTTTGGGCAGTGATGTACCTGATTGGTATTGTGTTTAACATGATAAGCAGTTTTCATTGGATCCTGATCTACAGCAGTTGGTGATGTTTTTCTCCTCTCTGCGTTTACTTCCATTTCATTTCATGTTCTTCTGACTGGCATCTAAACGCATGACATAAGATTTACCCTTGTTAGGTACCTTATGTCCCAGCTCTCTCAGTCTTTAATGTTTTCTGCTCATATGTGTATTTGAATATTGTTTTTAATTGACTAAACCAGTGTAGTGGATGATTATTGCCTGCTCTCTGATGTGCAAGTTAATAGAATCAATGTTCAGATGTTTTTGTTAAGATTTAATTAAAAGAGGTTAGGAACATTGGGAGGTTTAGAAGCCTGTCTCTGCCTCTTCATAACCTATCCCTTCCATATTAACCTTTTCAAGATCCCTTGTGTTGCCTATGGTTTTGTCCAAGAAGGCCTGGAGTTAAATGACCTCTGGTCTGATCTATAGACGGAATCAGATGGTGCTCCATCCTTCATTCTCATTCCTTAATGTTCCATCCCACCAATCAGTCTTTGAGATCCAAATGCTCTAGATGACTAGCCCAACTGAAGCTTACACATTGAACATAAGTAAATCCTTTCTTGACTCCATTGCCCAATGGCCTTGATGTTCCCTGAGTTATCTATTCTTGCCTAGCTTCCTTCTTTACCCATCCTTGTCTTATGGTGAAACCTTCCTTCCCGATTCTCAACAACCAAACTCAAACAATCAAACAAACAACCTTGAGCCTATAACTAGCCTAAAATCACAATTGAGAACTTCAAAGACATATATCCTTTGATAATCATAGAGAGATCCCTCTCTGGACCTAGGAGGGCTAGATCCTAAGGTCTGAAAGTGGTTTTATGTTGTCTCATCTTTTGGTATTGCCAACCTTGCCAAAACATGGGAACCCCAACACCTCTAAGGCTGAAGAAGGTCCAAGAAATTGGTAAGTGGTATACTCTCCTAATCTCCAAGCATGTTTTCAAATCAACTTTGGTTTTCATTGGTTTTTAAGCTAAAAACCCTAGGAGGATAAACCCTAGGTCATGCACACAAATGAACCCCTGTTAAAAGCCTTCTTGCAATCAATTTAATGTCATATAAGGGTGGGTGAATTAAGGCTTCAACAAACACAGTTGAGAAAGGCCTCCTTAAAAGGCTCCAAAGCCACTAAAATCCTAAAAACCCTAACCTCCATACCCCTTATTCACCAAAGCTTGACTCCATCCCTTTTCACCTTGTTTCATCAAACCCCAAATTTGCAAGCCAGTGTCTCCCATCACCATGTTAGAGACTGAAAACAACAGTGGTAGTGAAAGTGGTCAAAGGCCTTTAAGACCAAGGCATAAGGGAGGGAAAGTGAATAGGTTGGAACCTCAAAGCATAGTAGCAATCACCTCCTCTCCCAGGATTCTGTCATGCTTTCAGAATACAAGATGCTTTCAGTTTTGTGAAAAGGTCAAACAGGTGAAGAGCCATCCTGAACTTACAAGGCTCATCATTCTAAACTTGCACAACAAACACTCAAGCCTTGCAGGAATGGATTTTGAGATTTTAGCAGGTGCCATCTCTGAGGCTACAGGTATCCCATCTATGGATGAAAAGTGGTTTAAAAGGGGAAAGTTAGATGATGACCGGGCTACCTCACCATATCCACATTTTTCATATAAAATGCACTTCCAAAGTTTTTATCCCAATAATTTTAAATCTGGGCAAAATCCACCACTACGCGAAGTTGACTCTTTACTTACACACCTATGGTTATGCAACCATATTATAAAACTCCCTTCTTAACATTCCATTCAATAATGTGGAAGCTTGTTTTTAAAAGGTTATAAAATCCCCATAGCATATGAAATGCTCTTTTAACAAAACCCGACAAATATTTTAATTCAAATTTCAACTCTCTATTTATCTCTAATAAACATTGCCCGTAACATATCCATGCTTCAACATCAAGCCTGCCACATCTTTAGCATATATATGTCAACATATATTATGAACCACTCAATTGTTAATGGGCTTTGATCAACGCATTCATCAATCTTACATTTAACAAGAAATCCTCGCCCACAGTAGGTCCTGAACTTACCTTGCATTACAAATTTAAATAAGTGCGCCTTTCCACAACATGCCCAATGCATATATTAATCTCATACCATGGGGATAAGGCCTCGGCATATTATAACACATCAACGTATATCGAACCAAGAGTTCGCAATGTAATTAGGTACCAAAACGTATCGTTTTAGCTTGGGTTATATTTCAATGATCAACATAAAATATGAGTCGGGCCCACAACAGACTATACGTACCTCATTATTAACCTCCGAACATCGCGCAACTGTGATCACCATAGATCCTCCAACGATGGAAATCGGACGATTAAAACATGTATCACATTTTTTTTCTCTTCGAGACTTAATGCTCAAAATTTACGCGATGAGAGTGGGTTTATAATACCACTCTTGGATGCGTGTCAACCAGGGAATGGAATCACGTTTTTTTTTGTCGATTCCAATTACCACTTTACAACCGCGTGATACTGTCGGTTTCAGCTTCCAAACCTGTCTTTACTGTAGCTTCAAGGTTTCGTCCATTAACTCAAGGTTCCGCTTCCTTCCACAGTCACCGCTGCAATTCAAACTGAGATTACTCTCTACGTACACCATTCCACTGCGCCATTCTCGTCTTTTGCAACTAATGTTGTGAATCGATCTAATCGGTATCATTTCCAGCAATCAGAAAAAAATCTCAATAAGCAGAGCTAACTTGAATTGCATTCGTTATCAAAGGGTTGAACTCATCGATTCACTATAGAATCATTCTTACAAAGGGTTAGACCATTCAATACCTAGTCTTCAAGAAATTTTTGTATTGGGGTTTGACTAAATCGATATCGATTTAGTAAATCGAATCCACGGCCCTTACAAAACATTCCTAACAGTAACACAATGGGTTCTTGGTATGTTTAGAGTCCCTCCACACAAAATTAATGCGTATTTAGCTCATACGCATAAGCGTAGATGCGAATACATTCGAAAACATAATCCTTCACATAGAGGCTGAAGTTCTAAATTCAATCAATTCAAGAAAGAATCATCAAATTTAGGGATTTAAAAATAATCGAAACCCCCTTTCATATATTAACCACAAAATTCAATTCGCTTCCCGTCTCTTACACAAGACTTCTCCCTTCTTAAAATCGATCCATTCTGTGATCGATTTTCCCAAATTCATAATCACAATCAATCAATATTGTAACCCATTTCATTCACACATCACAGAACTCGATAATGAAACATAAACTCAGAGAATTAAGTTCTATATTAATACAAACAACATTAGATCAAAATCTTCCTTCTTGGTCAGATTTTCAATTCGATGGCCCTTCTATCTTCACAAATCTGTCCTAAACAAATCTCTAGTTCGGAACCCTTGAACTATCTTTCAGGATTAAATTTATACACAGTGATGACTTGAATCTATTCAGGTCCCTTATAGCTCGATAAACCCTTGAAATTCCCAAAATCCTAACTTTAGCCTAATTCCCTAAAATAACTGAAACTGCCTATCTCTTCACATTCCCAACTAATCATTTCCTCTCATGTTCTCTGCAGTTAGAGAAAATTTACAATTCCTCACTTATTTTATTCAAAACATTAACAATTACATGAGAATTTAAAAACATGACACCTCCTATGTCTCATAAAAATACAAAGTACTTCTTGAGCCTAATGCCCCTGCATCAGACTCCCAAGCTTCAAATTGTTCATGATCTCCTGATCATGCGTCTTTAATCTCTGCCTCCTGGATCACATACTCTGTTTTGTTGTTGTCCAACAGCTGCATCATTCTTCAGCTGCACTTCTCCAGGTCTCCATATCTTGTTCTGCAATTTACCTCCAGCTATACTTTCACATTCTTCTTTTGTCTTTCCTTTGTTAAAATTCCTCCGCTCTCTTGCTGTTGTCTGCTGCTTCTGAGACACCTCCATCATCAGTTTTCAGATGCCTTTAATTTCGTTGTCCAGTTCATCTTTGATCTGGAAATTACTTTGCCCACTGCTGCTACTTTCACTTTCTACTGCTATAGCTGCCTTCAAGAGTGTTGTTGTAATTTTTTTTATTTCTGCAGATGTCATCCCCCATGTTGCTCCAGCTGCCATCATGGGTGTTGCTGATGCCAATGTTGCCTCCTCCCAAACATCCTGAATATCTCTTAATATATCTCCCTCTACAACATTCTCTTGCTCATCATCTGAAAATTTACTTCTAGAAAACAAATCATCAATTAACTTTCCACCTGCAGTAGCATACTTATCTAGTATACTAGTAAACATAATTAATCTTAACAAACTAGTATCTGCTCCTAGTTCTTCCACAACTTTAGGCAAATTCAATTTAGTGTCTGCAACCTCTTTCTTTGCTCTAAAATTTTCCAGCAAACATTGCAGCCATCTCTTCTGTACTTGTTTCACACCCTTAGCATGCTGCAATTAAGTTTCAACATCTTTTTCTTCTTCTTGGGAAATCTTTAGCAATTGCCTTTCATCCTCTTGATGGATTCTGGCAATCCAATAAAGTTATTCAAACTCTGCATTTTCATTGTCTACCAGAATAACATGTTGATTCCTCCTTGATGTAGTAGTTTTAAAAATCTGTCCTCCAATCTGCTCTCCAATCTTCTCTTGGTTATTCAAACAAATTAGTTCTTCCTTGCCATCAGTGAAAAGTTTATGCACATGAGACATGACTGTCTCATCTTCTTTCTTCTGCAACAAATTTTCATCTCTTAAGACAACTCCAAGTGATGGATTGTCTTCTGCATCACCTGTACACATAAACAAATAGTCAATTTTAAAACCATAAGACCCAAAGGCCTCATTTGATGACCCAGTCACCAAACCTTCCTTCAGCAGTTCCAAGTCTATTTCAAGACTCAGAACTTTTTCACTTTTTTTCTTCTCAGCTGCTAGAATTATCTCCACTGCTCCAATCACCATGTTAGAATGATGACTCTTCACTATTTTTTCAGCCAACATATTTTCCCCTCCATTCAATTCTATGATAGTTTTGATTTTTTGTTCTTCCTCCTTGCTTGCATGATCAACACATGAATCATCAGCACTAAAATTACAAGGTCTCAATGCCTCTTCCTCCTCAGAAAACACATCAGTATGTTGTTATGAGTTTCCTTCCCATTCCTCTGTCAGCACATCAGTATGTTGTTCCTCTCTTCCCAAATAATTCTTTGAAGAATTCTCAAGACTGCCAACAAGTCTTTCTCCTACATCATCTGTCTCCATGATGTTTTCCTGCTCACTGTGATGAACTCTACCTTCTGCAATCTCTCTTTCATACTCTGAATTCTCCAACAAGTATTTCAACAATGCAATCTCTCTCTACCATTACTGAAACATTTCATCATCATTTATTATCCTTGCATTCACACACAAACTTTCAGTTTGTAGACCAGGAGCTCCAACAGCCTCAACTGGTGTTTCACATATCAGCTCTTCAAGCTGATCTTCTCGTTCTTCATTCACAAGGATTTCTTCCTGTGCTGCAACAACTTCAATCATACATGTATCACCGCCTTCTTCAGTCACGAGACATTCTCCAACATGGCATTTTTCTTTAGAGTATTCATCTTCTGAGAGATACTTCTTCATACTTGTGACAACTTCACTAGATTTTTCATCCTCCTCCTCAACAAACTTTGAAGTTTGCTCATCTCCCTATGATGTACCTGCAAACATACACAACTCATTAGTTTTACAACCACAAGACTTTTTAGTCTTGGTTGCTTTCTTAAGCACTCCATTTTGAACATATCTGCATGTGGAATCTTCAAATTCCATTCTTGACTCAAGAACTCTAAGTTCCTCTTCCTTTGGAGAATCTGTCATCACCTCACAAGTGTCAAATTCACAAATACAAGTCTTTACCTTATCCAGCTGATCTGGACATGTCCAATAACTTAGGAAACCCTCAATGATATCCTCTTCAGCAAGACAAGCTTCTTGCTGTCTCAAGTCTTCACCATGCATCACAAGATCTCTTGCAGATCTCCATTCTTCATCTGTACTCTATTCTGCTTCACAAATAGAAACTTTCTTCTTTAGCTTAGCTACTCTGAGTTCTTCTCTCCATAAGGCAATCTCCTTTTGCCTCAGCCTCAACTGTAATGGTTTCCATTTCACTCCCTTCTTCATGAGCCAACCAACTCTCTGGTTTTCTTCTATCATCCTCTCCAGTTAATAAAAATGCTTACTGATCTCAACTATTTCTTTCCAATACTCTTCAGCAGTGAGTTTATTCCTCATGCCATTTGATTTGGCATCTTCCCTCACTCTTCTATTGTGGCCTCTCTCAGAACCTCTGCAATCTCTGTTGTGGCTATCAGTAGCCATTTTCTCCTCCAGGAGTTCTTCACTCACAAGTTGCACTAAGCCTCTGCAACAACAAGCTCTCTTGCTACAACTTACCTCACCAATCCCTTCCTCTGGATCCGGCTTTTGGCAAGTACTAGTCCCCTATCTGCTAGAACCTTCTGGGCACTCTCTTTTTCTCTCTCTAAGATTCACTCTGCAACTCCTCAAGAACACATCTGTTCTTCTTTCATTCAACCTCTGTTGGGAATTCTCCAAGTTCTTCCACACTTTCTTCTTCACTTAGAGACCCTTGCTAGACTCTTCTATCACTGCTCTCAAAGCAGTGATCTGCTTCTGCTGAGATTTCTTCAATTTCCTGCAATCTGAATTCTGCAAACAATTCAAAAAACGAGAGTTAAACACTGCTCATCAACTCGCCTTCTCTTGAGAACACTGTAATTTTCCTCTCTATCCAGCCTCTAGCTGAATATCAGGTTCATTACCTTCACCATCAAAAATCAGTCTGCACTTTCTGCAACCATCACCCTACAATCATAAATCCCAAATTAGATTTAAAATTATTTACCTGCAAGATCTCTGCATGATCTTGTCTCCTACTCCTTTCTGCAAATCTTGTTCACTGCAACTATGTGTAATTTGCTGTATATCAGATCTTAGAATCTGATCTTCCTTCTTCTGTCATCACATGCACTGTATGGATCTGTATGCTTTCAATCCTTATCACTTTTCAAAAGTCTGATTTCTTTTCATACCTGCAATTAATTAAAAAAAAATTGAACTTTCAAACAGAGTTATTCCTGATGCTCTGATACCACAATGATGCCTGGGCTACATCACCTTACCCACATTTTTAATATAAAATGCACTTCCAAAGTTTTTATCCCAATAATTTTAAATCTGGGCAAAATCCACCACTACACGAAGTTGACTCTTTACTTACACACCTATGGTTATGCAACCATATTATAAAACTCCCTTCTTAAAATTTCATTCAATAATGTGGAAGCTTCTTTTTAAAAGGTTATAAAACCCCCGTAGCATATGAAATTCTCTTTTAACAAAACCCGACCAATATTTTAATTCAAATTTCAACTCTCTATTTATCTCTAATAAACATTTCCCTTAACATATCCATGCTTCAACATCAAGCCTGCCACATCTTTAGAATAAATATGTCAAAATATATTATGACCCACTCAATTGTTAATGGGCTTTGATCAATGCATTCATCAGTCTTACATTTAAAAAGAAATCCTCGCCCATAGTAGGTCCTGAACTTACCTTGCGTTACAACTTTAAATAAGCGCGCCTTTCCACAACATGCCCAATGCATATATTAATCTCCTACCATGGGAATAATACCTCGGCGTATTATAACACATCAACGTATATCGAAGCAAGAGTTCGCAACGTAATTGGGTCCCACAACGTATCATTTTAGCTTGGGTTATATTTCAATGATCAACATAAAATATGAGTCGGGCCCACAGCAGACTATACGTACCTCGTTATTAACCTTCGAACAATGTGCAACTGTGATCACCATATATCCTCCAGCGTTGGCAATCGGACGGTTAAAACACGTATCACGTTTTTTTGTTCTCCGAGACTTAATGCTCAAAATTTACGTGATGAGAGTGGGTTTAGAATACCACTCTTGGACGCGTGTCAACCAACAAATGGAATCGCGTTTTTTTTTGTCGATTCCAATTACCACTTTGAAACCACGCGATACTGTCAGTTTCGGCTTCCAAACCCGCCTTTACTATAGCTTCAAGGTTTCGTCCATTAACTCGAGGTTTCGCTTCCTTCCACAGTCACCGCTACAATTCAAACAGAGATTACTCTCTGTGCACACCATTCCACTGTGCCACTCCCGTCTTCTGTGACTAATGTTGTGAAACTATCTAATCGGTATCACTTCCAGCAATCAAAAAACAAGCTCAATAAGCAGATCTAACTTCACTTGCGTTCATTATCAAAGGGTCGAACTCATCAATTCGCTATCAAATCATTCTTACAAAGGGTTAGACCATGCAATACCTAGTCTTCAACAAATTTCTGTATTGGGGTTTGACTAAGTCAATATCAATTTAGTAAATCGAATCCATGGTCCTTACAAAACATTCATAACAATAATACAATGGATTCCTGGTATTTTTAGAGTCCTTCCACACAAAATTATTGCGTATTTAGCTCATACGCAGAAGTGTAGATGCGAATACATTCGGAAACATAATCCTTCACACAAAGGCTAAAGTTCTAAATTAAATCAATTCAAGACAGAATCATCAAATTCAAGGATTTAAAAATAAACAAAACCCCCTTTCATATAGTAACCACAGAATTCGATTCGCTTCCCATCTCTTACATAGGACATCTCCCTTCTCAAAATCGATCCATTCTATGATCGATTTGCCCAAATTCATAATCACAATCAATCAATATTGTAACCCATTTCATTCACACATCACAGAACTTGAGAATGAAACATAAAATCAGAGAATTAAGTTCTATATTAATACACACAACATTAGATCAAAATCTTCCTGCTTGGCCAGATTTTCAGTTCGATGGCCCTTCTATCTTCACAACTCTGTCCTGAACAAATATCTATCTCGGAACCCTTGAACTATCTTTCAGGATTACATTTATACACAGTGATGACTTGAATCGATTCAGGTCCCTTAAAACTCGACAAACCCTTGAAATTCCCAAAATCCTAACTTTAGCCCAATTCCATAAAATAACTGAAACTGCCTATCTCTTCACATTCCCAACTAATCATTTCCTCTCATGTTCTCTGCAGTTAGAGAGCATTTACAATTCCTCAATTATTTTATTCAAAACATTAACAATTACATGATAATTTAAAAACATGGGACCCCCTATGTCTCATAAAAATAAAAAGTACTTCTTGAGCCTAATGCCCCTACATCATTAGACAAAGATTTCTTTGAGCCCTTCATCAAAACAAGGTATAGAGGAGGCAGCAAAACAATTTTCCCATTCTCACACCTCAAGCACAGATATGGCTCCTTGATGTTAGTTTTTCATGAAGTACTTCACCTTTGAGGGGAGATTCTCCAGGATCTATACCTATCATGTCAGACTCCTCATGCATTTCATAGGGGTTAAAATGCTAAATTTGCCTTACTATCTCTATAGGAGCATTGGGAAAATTTCTTCTGTTGTCCAGAGGAGGAATCCCACACAAAAAATGCATATCTTATTCCACCATTCCCTGATCAAAATGGTGGTCTTGTGTTAGTTGGAGCAGCATGGTATACCCTGCAATGTTTTCATAAACCATGAAGCCTTTACAAACCCACACCCTCCTCATCAATCAAATTTTCCTTCCTCATCTGCACAAGTACCCTCACCATAGGCAAACCTCCCTTCCTCTCCTTCTCTTGGTGCATTAGGTGAAGCAGGAAGCGGCAAAGAAGAATCTCATGAAGATCAGGGTGAAGATGAATAAATCAGTAAGGAAAACAAAAAGATTAATAAGGAAGAGCAAGAGGGAAATGAGGAAGAAGATGAGGGAAAATGACACAGCAGTAGTGAAGAAAAAGAGACTGAAAAATCAGAAGGAGGTAGTGTTGGTAATAATACCAATGATTTAGCTCAAAATGAAGAAAGTGATAATGAAAATGATGAACAAAGTAATGATCAAGGTGAAACTGATGAGGGTCATGATGAGGCAAAGTACATGGACACAAATGATGAATATGAGGATGAGCCAACAACTAGTGAGCAAGAGGTAGAGGACATGGAAGCTAATGGAGGGAGTAATGATCAAAAACAAAGTAGTGAGCATGGCCATGATGAATAGGATGATGACAGTCAAGAAAAGGAAATTAGTGAGGCAGAAACATAATTTTATGAAGGAGATAGTGATAAGGAAAATGTCATTGATAGGAAAGTCAGTGAGGAAAAGGACATCAAAAGAGATATTCATGAAAATCATGGCAGCTGTCCTGACTGGCTTGACACTAATCATTCTATTGGTGACAATGAGAATGAAAGAAACAGTGCAGAAAATGATGAAGAAGAGGACACTAATGAGGAACAAGGTCAAAGTGAGACAAGTGTAGAGGCTGATGATAAATTTAGATACCCAAGTGATAGCATAGAAGGCAGTAAGGGGGTTAATGATAATGATGATGCTGAAGGTCAGGAAAGCAGTGATCAAATGGAGCATGAGGTGACTGATGAAGACCATAGTGAAAATGAAAGAGTTGGTGACAACACCAAGGGTCACAACCATGATGAAAAGACTTTCAAAAATACCATTACACCTCTTCCATGCACATATCAAAGGGGGTCAAGGCAAGTGTTTGCTTCCTCCAAAAGGCAAGGGACCTTGTCACCTACACCAAATCCAAGGCTTGATTTGGGTAAAGAAAAAATGGACAAGGTTAGGAGAAGTAAGAAAGGCAAGAAAACTACTCAAGAGCCTCAATTTATTGACCTAGATAGTCACACTGAAGATAAGGAGATGGCCACTAGATTGTTACTCCAAAGCAAGGATGCTCAAATCAATGAAAGGGAGAGGGATTTTGGTATGGCCCAATACATCATTTAGTATTATAAGAACGAGCACAAACACTTCAAGAAGATAAAAAGAGGTCTGACCCTCCAAAAGAAGATGACAAAGTATTATGCCAAAAAGCACAAGCTTGTCTGTGCCAAACTAAAGGAAGCCCTCCATGAGGCCCAAACCATAAAGGAGGAAAAGGATCATGACAGCCTTGGAGTTTTGTCTGAGGCTTCTCATCATTTGTCTAAAAACACTTAAAGAAGGTCTCCATGAAATTTGAGAGAATTTGGAGCAAATTTTGTTTTTTGAGATTTTTTAGCCTCGTTTACAAACACATGGAGCATCTCCAAGAGGAGAACTTGATATTTTTGGGTTTCTCTCAACCTGCACATCATGCTCACCAAATTGTAGAATATTTGGAGTAAGTTTGACCCCTCAAAAGGTCAAAAAACCTCATTTGTTTCACCTTTCTACCACTATTTTGGGCCTGGAGCTGCGCAAATGACAGTCTGGAGATTTTTGACTTTTTGGCTAGGCTACGGGATCTTGATCAAGACAAAACAATCATTTCTGGAAAGTAGACTCATCATTATTTCCAATGAGCCATCATGGAGCCAAATCCGACATAGGGACGAGGTCCAAAACTTGATCACAAAAGACCCTATTTTCTGTTGAAAGTGGCACTACACAAATGGGTTGTGTAGTGTGTTTTGGACCAAAAGTCAACAAAACGCACTCATTTATAGAAAAATGATATTTTTGAGTTTTTTTAGGAAAAATACTCTAGAATCAGGTGCAAATAGTTATTATGGCATTTATTTCTTAGGATATTATGTGCCTTGGGCCTTGCATGGTCTCTTGGCCATAAATGACATTTATGGATGAATTTGATATTTTCCTACCTTATTTAGGGTTTTTTTCCTCTCTTTATAAGATAAATAGAGCATGAGGGCTTCATTTTAAATGTTCTATTTTGATGAACTTGGAGAGAAATACATGGTTTTTATGAGCTCGGAGAAAAAATTGGTTTTGTGAAGTTGATGAATGGCTTATTTGGATTGATGATGGAGAAGCTTGTTTGCAAGATTCCTAAGCTTTGTTAATGGTGATGTCTTCTTAATTTTTTTATGTTTTATTGTTATCATTATGTTTCACTCTTCTTAGTTGCTATAGAATAGAAAAGTATAGGTTGAGAAATTCTCTTTGAAGCACCTCAGTCCTCCTGTTTTCTATGGCCTTGATGTTTTCCTCTGTTGGGTGTGTTTGAGAAATTCTTAACTACTCCTCAAGCCTCTCCATGATTTTTTGTTTCAATTATGGATAAATATGCTGGTTAAAAAATATGATTCACAGTAAGCCCTACATATTTGAGACTGTCTAAACTCTGTCTTAGAACCTTTCTTTGAAGTATTGTTTGCTAGGTTAAGTCAAAGAGGTCTTGTTCTGATCTTTCCATTTGTCCATGCCTATCAGCTTGCCTTAGAGTTATTTATAGCTTGATCAATAATGTTTAGGAGTTCACTCTTTGCTTTATTAAGGTTATTGTGCTATGTTATATGTTTTCCCAAATTCTAAAGGTGAATTTACTAAAGTTAGAAGCTCTTATGCTCTCTATGTTTCACTGGAATTTTTATCTTGGATATTTATTGGTTTAAAGTATTATGATGGATTAAATGGTTTTCCCTAGATCATGCTTAGTAACTTTTGCTAATCATATTTAAGACCTCCTTGTTCATAGGTAAATGAAAAAGTATACTTCATTGCCCTTTTCCCTACCTTGTTTTTCCCAAACTTGATGTCCACCCCACCTCACACATTACCTTAAGGATCCACTAACCTTGCTAGATTGGCCCTGCAACACACTTGGATTCATCATTGTGACACTCATGACTTTCATTGACTCCATAGCCTAATGATTTAAAGACCTCTCACTCCACCTATTCCACTTGACCATCTTACCCAACCAAAACAATCAACAAACCCTACACTTAACAACTAGCCTAAAATCAACCATCTAAAGAAAACAAGAACACATCCTTTTCATCTAATAGATAGATCCCTCTCTGAGTCCAAGAAGGCTAGGTCCTTGGACTCCAAAGACTGGTTCCATGTTTCCTTGTCATTTTGTATACCAATCTACCAAATTACGGGACCCCAACATTCTGACGATCATGGTGGGACCTTTTGAGTAAGTTTATGCTTAAATGTTCCTTAAAATATTTAGAAACCCTTGAATCATAGTATCTGGTGGTTTATCTGCCACCTCATCACCACACTAACATTCTGGCAATCATGGTGGGACCTTCTGAGTCAATGAAAAACTAAGTATCCCTTAGGACTTCATAAACCTTTGACAAATCATAGAGATCTCAACTGATAGCCAAGAGTAGATTTTGTTTTTTTTTAACATCTTAGAAAAATGGTGATTCAGTCATAGGACACTCTTACAAACCTGAAAACTATAAAAAGAAAACTCAAAAAACCCCAAAACATCCCTAGATTGGTTTTTTTATCAATTATTGGTGGTGGACCATAAACATACATCCTTAAAACAGAAAAAATATTCACCTGGTGACTCCACTAGCCTCCAGTATGCCTATTACTTCACTAGTACTCATTTCAGTTCTTGGATTTGTGTCAACCAAACCCTGAGAAGCTTATGAACCCAGTTATATATTGTGAGAGTTTACCAAACACTAAGAGAGGTCAGCCTTCGAAAAGCAGTCCTAAAAATTTTCACCCTCTCTAATTTTTAAGTTTGAAATCTGTCTTCACATAGGATCAGTACTAGATCTCATCTGGACCCAAACCCTCCCAACATAGTTGATGGCCCAGAGAATATTTTGTGGCAAAATTCTATATCTAGAAACTTAACCACTGTTAGGACCATTCACAGAGTAAGCTCTGTACTTGATGTTGGTGTCCCATAATTTAACAAATTGGTAAACCAAATGATAGGGTAACATCAGACCAATCTTTGGAGTCCTAGTACCTAGCCTTCTTGGACTCAGAGAGGGATTTCTCTATTAGGCGAAGGATGTGAACTTGTTCGCTTTGAATGATTTATTTTAGGCTAGTTGTTATGTTTAGTTTTGTTTGTTTGTTTTGGGTTGGGGTAAGATGACTAAGTAGGATAGGTGGAATGAGAGGTTATCAAATCAATAGGGTTATGGGGTCAGATGAATTCAAGGGTGTCGAAATGATGAAACAAAGTGTATTGCAGGGTCGATTTAGCAAGGTTAATGGATCCTCTAGGTGATGTATGAGGTGTAATGAACATTAATTTTGGGAAAAAACTAAGAGGTCTTAAACATATATAGTCTGAAGCAATAAATCATGAGTGAGGGAAAACCATTAATCTCTATGAATAATACTCAAACTGATAAACATGTAAGATGAACATTCCAGTGAAACATAGAAGCATTAGAACTCCTAACTTTAGAAATTCACCTTCAACTTTTGGGAAAACACATAAAATTAAAAAAAAACTTAATTTATGGAGAGGGAACTCCTAAATAGCATATATCAAGTTATTGGGAAGTCTGAAAAATTTTGGTAAGCATGGGAAAAGGGCAAGATCGAACAAGACCTCTTTGTCTTAACCTAATCAATCAATATTTCATAGAAAAGCTTCAAGATATGGTTTTGAAAACTTTAAATAAGCAGGGAATACCATGAATCATACTTATAAGCTAGCACAATAACCATTCATGAAACAAAAACAAGTTTTAGTGGGCCTAAGGAGCAGTCAATAATTCCTTAAGATGACTAAAAGAGGAAAACATCAAAGCTATAACAAACATGAGGTTTGAGGTGCTTCCATGAGCATGTATCAACCTATACTTTTCTGATATATAGCAACCAAGAAGAATGAAAAAAAAATGAGGACAAGAAAACATTAACAAGTTAAGAAAACATCACCATTCACCAAGCTATGGAATCCCGCACACATGCTTCTCCATCATCAAGCCAAACAAGCCATTCATTCACTTCACAAAACCAATTTATTCTCCAAGCTCATAAAACCATGTATTTATATTAAACACATCAAGTCCCAACTGTTTATAATTAATCCTCATGCCTTATATAACAAATAAGGAGAGGAGAGCCTACTAGAGCATCTAGAATCCTATTGGCCAAAAAGAAATATCCTAACTTGTCCTTGAGGCATTGCAAGGCCCAAGGCACAAAAATATCCTACAAATATCTTTTCCGGCCCAAAATAGCAATTATATTGACTTTTAGGCTCTGAAAAGCATGAGAAAACTTTCCAAACTCACATTTTTCCCATTCATCCACAGGTGCGTAGCGCACTATGTCAAATGCTGAAACAATGTCAGGTGCGTAGTGTAGAAATAGGCCTTTTTGCAACAGTCTTTTGGAGGTATTCCCGACATCGGATTTGGCTCTGTGATGGCTGGTTGGAAAGCCTAATGAGCCTACTTTCCAAAAAAAAATTATTTGTGCTGATTGTATGCAATTTACCTACTCAAAAATCAAATCTCCCAACATTGCTCTGTGCGTAGCACCTAGACTGAAAAGGAGGCAGAAAGGTCAAATGTTTGATGTTTTTTGACCTTTTGAGGGTGTAAAAATGCTTCAAATGATCTGAAAATTGGTGAGTAGACTATTGGTGATGTGAAAAATCCAAAAATGTAAAATTTTAGAGCTGAATATGCACCAATGTTTTGCATAGCGCCTAGGGTGTTGCGCTCCTAGGGGTCAAAATTTGGAAAAAACAAAAAGTTGTCCAATTTGCCTTAAAATTGGTGGAGAGACCCCTGAAGAGGTTTTGGACACCTTTTCAGAAGCCTCAGACTAGATTCCAAGGCTTTCATGCACTTTGGCTCTTTTTAGGTCGTCTAGTTCAATGAGGGCCTTCTTTAGCTTGGCACTAGCAAGCATGTTTTTCCTTACATAATGTTTGGCCATTTTCTTTTGTAGGGAAAGGCCCCTCTTGACCTCCTTGAAATGCTTATGTTCCTCTTTGTAATAGTGGATGACCCTTTGAGACATATAAAATTTCCTTTCCCACTCCTGAAGCTGTGAATATTTTTCCAAGAGGAGCAACCTAGTTTTCATCTCCTAGTCCTCCTTGTCATTGTCTAGATCAATGAATTAAGATCCTTGAGAAGTCTTCTTGATCATTTTGCTCCTTCTTACTTGTACCTTCTGATCACCTTTGTCCATTTTTCCCTTGCCTTTGTCTTGATGCTTGATTGCTGGAGGAGAGATGGACCTTTGCCTTTTTGAGGCAGCAAACACATCTCTTCTGCCTCTGTGATAGGTGCATGTGAGAGGATTGACGATGGTGTTTTTACCTTTGGAGGTGCCACAAGCCTTTTCATCTTTGTCATGGCTTTCATGAGTCACTTGATGCTCTATAGGTTCACTAATTTCTTGACCTTTGACCTCATCATCATCCTTACTTTTCTCACTATTTTGGCCCTTTTTCTCATCATGGGGCTCATTGATTTCAACTCTGTTTTCTTGCTCACTGTTTCCCTCTTCAGAGGCTGCCTCTTCTTGGTCATCATCACTATATTTTTCTTCTTGTTTAAACTCTGTTTTTGTCCCATTATTTTCATCATTTTCACAACTTTCATCATCTTTATCAAGCTCTGCATTTTCCTTAATGTTTTCAAACTTTGCCTCATTTGCATCTTTCTCTTGATTTTTGTTTCCATCACTTTCTTGTTTGTTGTGGCTATCATCAATTTCCTGCTCACTACCCTTCTCTCATTTTTTTTCTTCATCTTCCTCAGTTTCTAACTCATTTCCTTCTTCTTCTTTTTCTTCATCTTCCTCAGTTTCTAACTCACTGTCCTATTCCTCATTATTGTCATCTGTTTTCTCTTCATTAGAGCCACTATCAGCTTCTTCACTTGGTACATTAGGAGAAGGGATAGGAGGTGAATTTCTTTGTGGAGAAGGAATATGGAGAGATGATGGAGGAGTGGAGGTAGGTGGTTGTGAAGTGGAAGGTAGATTCTACTGAATGAAGGCTTGGGGGTTTGTAAACACATCATGTGAGATGAAGACTTCCCAAGATATTCTTTGCTGCTCTAGTTGGTTTAAGGCAATCATTTTGATCGAGTGGTGGAAAAGGTTCGCAATTTGGCGGTCATAGCTTCTCTTCTTGACAACTAAGGCCATTTTTTCAATACTTTTGAAAATTTAGTATGGTAGGTTCATCACTTTGTTGGCAATATGATGCAGAGTGTTGTCCTTGATGGCAACCCACTTGATGAAGAAGATGGAAACTTACTTGATGAAGTTGTGCTTGATAGAATATGTTCTTGATGAAGTAAATCTGATGTATCTACAAAGAGTACAGAAGGTAATGAAGAAAGGAATTGTAAATCTGATGTGAAATGATGTTAGTTAGCAATATGATGATGAGTGTTGTCATTGAATGGAAACCCACTTGATGAAGAAGATGGAAACTTACTTGATGAAGTTGTGCTTGATAGAATATGTTCTTGATAAAGTAAATCTGATGTATCTACAGAGAGTACAGAAGGTAATGAAGAAAGGAATTCAATATGTGCTAGATCCATGATGAAAAGAGTATGTTTCAAGGCATACACGGATTTGTCTAGGAGAAGTCGCGTATGCACGCGGTAAAGTACGTGACAAGTCGCGTATGGGAAAAAGCGCTCATAAAGTGCAAAACCAGGGGTAACCACCATGGTATTGACCCATTGTATTGGGTAATGATTCGTCTAAATGACCCCGTCCAGGAATACCATCGGAAGTAATGTGGTTTTGGCTCATGGTATTGAAAAAGGGTAAACCTATAAAAAGAGAAGAAATTCATTGTGCAAATCATGAGTGTGGGAGCAAGATGTCTGAGCTTGAATGAATACTTCTCTGTGAAGTATATCTGTATGGAAAGGGTAAAGGTTTGATGATAGATCTGAATCTATGATGCACATATGAAGAAATGATGAAGCAGGATATCTAGATCTGAAATGTATCTGTATTTGCTAGATCTGTTTATGGAATGATTAGATATGAGATATGGCGAACATCTGTCTGAAGTAAAGGGTTAAATCTGTGTGATGTATCTGTTCTGAAGAATTCCAATGACCTAAATGTCCGAAGAACCATACGCTAGTTCGCCGCAGAAGAAGTGCGTATATACACGGCTTTGTTGAAGAGAAAGCACGTATGCGCAGTGAAATCAGCTCCGTAATTTGTACAGAAGTATACGCGGGTTGATGTGATTGGAAGCGCGTATATACGCGGTATCAATGAAAGGAAAGCATGTATGCAAACTAGGGTTCTTGAGAGTACGTAGTAGAAAAAGTACGTCTATTCTGGCAGTTTGAATATTTATCGATGAGTTATATGTATCTGTTTCATGGTTGACTGTGCTTAAAAGTATGGAAAGGGTCCAATCTGAAAATATGATGAAACGTGGCCTGCAAGTTGTGTCCTAAAGGAAGCTTTGGATCCAGTGTGAAAATTGATGAAACGTGGTCCATAGAAGTGCTGAGGGTTGTAGCCTTCAGTCAGGGGGTTGTAGCTCCCTTCCAGGTGAGGCTGGTAAACGAGATCAGGGGGTCGTAGCTCCCTTCCAGGAGAGGCTGGTAAACGAGTCAGGGGGTTGGAGCTCCCTTCCGGGAGAGGCTGGTAAACGAGCGCAGGTGGGTGCCTGCGTGCTGGTCAAGTCTGCGCCAGCACATATGTTGTAAGATGTTTTCTCTATAATAAAATATTGAAGGCTGAGCAACTGCAGCGGTGGTTTTCTCCCGACTTGGGTTTCCACCTAAAAATCCTGGTGTTCATGTGTGATGCTTTGTGTGATGGTTTATTCGGTTCTTACTGCACATGTTTACTGTTTATAGAACATCTAATGAATGAATGATGGAATGATATAAGTGAAGAACTAATGGCATAATTAGATCTCTGTGTATACGCGAGTTTTATGAAGGATATCCGCGTGTATACGCTAGTTGGCTTCAGCAAAGTAGCGTATGGGTTTTAGAGCATGAAAAAGTAAAAAGTTTTAGTTTTCCCTAAATACTGATTCACCCCCCCCTCTCAGTATTTTTCCCAACAATTGGTATCGGAGCGGGTCCTTGTGCAGAAGCTTGATCGCTTAAAGGAGATCCGTCGCAATGGGAAGTCAAGAAGGAGTAATGTCTATAAAGCCACCTCTGTTCAATGGAAGCAATCTGATATTCTGGAAGGTACGTACAAAAGCATATCTGCAAAGTCTTGGTGCAGATGTATGGGCAATCGTGGAAGAAGGTTATCAATACCCGGCAAGTATTCCTACTGATGCAGCAGAAAGGAAGAAGTATGAAATCAATGCCAAAGCAGTAAATGTCTTATTAGGAAGCATGTATGAACCAGAATTTGCTAAAGTGATGCAGCTAAATTCAGCAAAAGAAATATGGGACAAAATCATTCTGAGTTATGAAGGAGATACAAAGGTAAAAAGTGCAAAACTCCAAACTCTTAGAATTGAATATGAAAATTTGAAGATGCATAGTGATGAAAGTATTGCCCATTTCTTCTTACGTCTGGATGATATTGTAAATCGAATGAGAAATTTGGGTGAAACCATAACTGATACTACTCTGGTGGAAAAGGTCTTAAGATCCTTGACTTCGAAATTTGACTCTAAAGTTTCAGCTATTGAAGAAAGGCAAGATCTGCAAACTCTTACTATTGTTCAATTACATGGTATTCTGACTGCTTTTGAAATGAGACAAGGAGGTCCTTCTCAAATCAAAGAAGTTGTTTTTAAGGTATCTACAAAAGGAAAAGAAAAGGAAGTTTTCAAAGAATCCAGCTATATATCCGAAGAAGAAGAAGCGAATTTTGTGAGAAAACTCCAACTAGGTACTGGAAGATTCAAAGGTAAACTTCCCTTCAAATGTTTTGATTGTGGAAGAGTTGGTCACTATGCTGCTAAATTTCCTTATAGAGATAAACATGGTAAAGGGAAACAATTTGGAAAAAGGAAGAGTTATTATGCAAATGAAGATGATGATGAAGTGTCCAGTGAAGATGAAGAAGATTCCGACCAAGCTCTACAAGTGCTCATGGCAAAGAAGCAAAATAAGAAGGCTACTCAAGGAAAGGAGATACCTCAGAAATCATGTATAGCAGAAAGTGAAGAAGATGAAACAGGTACTGATCGTTGTTCTTGTATTTCACTTACCTGTATATGCAAAGGCAAAGATAGTGAAAGTAACAGTATGTATCTAGAAGAAGCTGTCAAGATTAAAGTTGAAGATCAGCAAACATCATCTAAGGAGAGTAAAAGTCTAGAAGAAAATGATGGAAGTAATGATTGGTATCAATTTGAAAGGAAGGAATCTATCTACAAAGATGTGATCTCTAGGATGAATGAAAAGATTGAAACACTAAATGGACAGATAGACAAGTATCAAGGATTGTACGCTCATGCAACCAATCAAGGTGAAAAACTTAAAGCAGAAATCATCTCTCTACAAGCAAATCTTGAAGCATCAAGTAAGAAGAATGAGGAACCTCTACAACCATTTGAAAAGGAAGGCCTTGAAGTAGAAATGATCTCTCTCAAAGAAGATCTGGAAAAATCAAATAAGAAGAATGAAGAGCTGCAACAAACATGTGAAGAAAACGAAAATTGGTTGAAAGAAGAGATTCTAAATCTGAAGGATCAAGTAGAAGATGGAAGGAAAGAAGAAAGCATGACAAAGCAATGTCAAGCCTTGGAGGTTGAGGTAAACATTCTCAAAGGTAAATTAGAAGAAAAGGTTAAACTTTTGAGGTTTCAAGATAGTACTAATATTTTGGACAATATTATGAGTAATCAAAGGTCTCCTGCTATCAAACTTGGTCTTGGTTTCCATGAAACTGTTAAAGGAGAATCTAGCTCACAAGGAAGTGCTAAAAATTGAGAGGATGTCAATGCAAAACCTGAAGTGTTGAAAGAAACAAAAGGTCAACCAACAATGATGAAATCTCAAAGGAAATCAGTCAATAAAGTTGAATGCTTTAAATGTCATAATTATGGGCATGTTGCAACAAATTGCAGGAGCAGATCATTTCAGCCACAAACTAACAGATCCTACATAGAAAGGTACTCTGGTTTCTTCAAGGGATATTTTTTTTCATGTAACAAGTATGGACATAAAGCAGCTGATTGTAAAAGGAGGAAGATTAGAAATACTCATTATGATTCTTATGCTTATTTCTCTGGACACATGAGATATTATTCTTGTAACAAGTATGGACATGTAGAAAAGGAATGCAGGTTAAACAGATCTGAGAAAGTGGACAATTTTCAGCACACAGTTAGGAAGTTCAAGCAAATTTGGAAAAAGAAGGAGGACCAATCAGAAACGTAGGGAATTCTGACCCTACTGCAGTCATCCGCTTCTGAAGCTTACTTCTCTTATTGACTGTAGGAATGATGTGGGATACATTATGAGATTTAGTAATGTATCGTCACAGGGGGAGCAATGTATGATGACTCTCATGGTTGATTTGATTACTCTGGCTATGTTTATTTCTGACAGTGCATCTGATGTGGAAAAGACAGGTACAGGAGGTACAAGAGGTACAAGTTTAGGGGGAGATGAAGGAATGTGAAAAATTTCTATGCTTCACTTTCCATACGCGGGTTCGATGAACAAAAGTCGCGTATACACGCGAGTTACAACAGACACAGTCGCATATGCATTTATGATAAGAGAATTGGGATGACAGCTGAAGATCAGGAGCAGAGGTTCAGGGGGAGCGTCAGTCTGACTGTTAATAACTGTATTATTGTCTCAGTATCAGCTTAGTTTCTCAGTTCTAAATAATGATGATATGATACTTGGTTTCTTATGTTGAAGATTATGGATGAGTCTTGTTTGCTGAAAAGTATCTTTTGTGCTCACACATGGATGAGTTGGAAGTCGTTGATTCAGAAATAAGAATAGATCATGCAGAGTTTGTTACTATGGTTAAGATCTTTTCCCTACACATGTTACTTCATGTTAAATCTTAAAGATCATAGTGACATTGGACCACATGGATGATTGACACATATTTGAAGATGTTGTTCTGGTATGATAATTTATCTTGGAAAGAATGTATTGATGCTGCAAATAATCTGAAGGCTTGGTTACTAATGCTACAATCATTGGATGACGCTTGAAGACACAACTACTCTGTTCTATCTATCTGTATTCCAGGGAAGCATTCAAATATCTCAGAAAGAAGCTGAACGCTGTCTTTTTCTCACAGAGGATCAGATCTGGTTAAAGTATAGAAGATAGTATTGGATACACATATTTCCTGATACACAGTCGCGTATATACGTGAGTTCATGCACAGAAAATCGCGTATGTCTGATTGCTGACAAATTTCTGTTTGGGGTCAGCTCTCCTCAGCACAGATGCAGTGCTGTTTGGTATCTCTGGTGATGTTCCAGCTCTTATAATACTGTCTCAATCTCTGATGTTTTAAAGATGCCTTGATGATTGGTTGAAAGTGTTCAGGATGCACAAACTAAGGGTGAGCCTTAGTCATATGGAAAGGATGTTCGGATGCACATTTTCAGGCGGAGCCCTAGTCTTGCTGAGTATAATGCATTGTTGGCATTATGGTGGTTCTGATATATGATCTCTCTTGAGGTTTTTCTGGTCTTGGTCATAAATGGTCATATTTGTATTTTGATGAAAAGGTCTTGTTGAGACCCATGATGTAAAATTCTAATTTTCATTCATGTAAGGACTTGACAAATTTTGTAAACCCACTTGGTTGGGTAGCTGAGTCAAATTTGTAAACCCACTTGGTTGGGTAGTTGAGTTAAGATGTGTAAACCCACTTGGTTGGGTATTTAGGTCTCATATGTAAATCCACTAGGTTGGATCTTTGGTGTAAGTATGAGTCCTGTGTGATAGGAAGTTCATAGAGTCATGTACCTCATTGAAAAATATGTTTGAAGATTCAGCATGAACTCAGGGGAAGCTTGGTCACTTCAGTATACATCAGATCTGCAGAACACTTCTTCCACATGAGGAGAAAAGGGGGAGAGTATGTTGGTTTTGATCTGCCCTTTGCCCTTGATGTCAAAGGGGAGAGTGACATGGTGTTTGAGATGGAGAGAAAGAATGGTGTCAAAGAATTGGGAGAGTGACATGGTGTCATTGTATTCTTAATGTACCTATCTGTTGTGGTGATCAAACACCATCGTGGTTGCCATCAAGTCCAAAGGGGGATATTGTTGGCAATATGATGCAGAGTGTTGTCCTTGATGGCAACCCACTTGATGAAGAAGATGGAAACTTACTTGATGAAGTTGTGCTTGATAGAATATGTTCTTGATGAATTAAATCTGATGTATCTACAGAGAGTACATAAGGTAATGAAGAAAGGAATTAAAATCATGTGAAATGATGTTAGTTAGCAATATGATGCTGAGTGTTGTCATTGAATGGCAACCCACTTGATGAAGCAGATGGAAACTTACTTGATAAAGTTGTGCTTGATAGAATATGTTCTTGATGAAGTAAATCTGATGTATCTACAGAGAGTACAAAAGATAATGAAGAAAGGAATTCAATATGTGCTAGATCCATGATGAAAAGAGTATGTTTTAAGGAATACGCGGATTTGTCTAGGAGAAGTCACGTATGCACGCGGTTAAGTACGTGACAAGTCGCGTATGGGCAAAAGCGCTCAAAAAGTGCAAAACCAGGGGTAACCACCATGGTATTGACCCATTTTATTGGGTAATGATTCGTCTAAATGACCCCGTACAGGAATACCATCAGATGTAATGTGGTTTTGGCTCATGGTATTGAAAAAGGGTAAACCTATATAAAGAGAAGAAATTCATTGTGCAAATCATGAGTGTGGGAGAAAAGATGTCTCTGGAAGCCAATGAATACTTCTCTCTGAAGGATATCTGAATGGAAAGGGTTACAGTTGAATGATAGATCTGAATGTATGATGCACCAATGATGAAGAAGGGGATCTAGATCTGAAATGTACTTGTATTTGCTAGATCTATTTATGGAATGATTAGATCTGAGATAAGGCGAACATCTGTCTGAAGTAAAGGGTAAAAATCTGTGTGATGTATCTGTTCTGAAGAATTGCAATGACCTAAATGTCTGAAGAACCATACGCTTGTTTGCCGCAGAGGAAGCGCGTATATACGCGGCTTCGTTGAAGAGAAAGCGCGTATGCGCAATGAAATTAGATCTGTAATATGTACAGAAGTATACGCTGGTTTATGTGAACGGAAGCGCGTATATACGCGACATAAGTGAAAGGAAAGCGCGTATGCAAACTAGGGTTTGCTGAAGTCCGTGGTAAGAAAAGTCTGATCTGTTCTGCTGGTTTACAGATATATGTCAGTGAGATATATGTATCAGTTTCATGTTTGACTGTGCTTAAAAGTATGGAGTGGGTCCAAGTCTGAAAATATGATGAAACGAGGCCTGCAAGTTGTGCTCTATTGAAGTTGTTTGGATCCAGTGTGAAAATTGATGAAACGTGGTCCATAGAGGTGCTGAGGGCTGTAGCCTTCCGTCAACCGGGGGTTGTAGCCCTTCCCTTCTGTGAGAGGCCGGTAAACGAGATCGTGGGGTCGTAGCTCCCTTCCAGGAGAGTCGGTAAACGAGTCGTGGGGTTGGAGCTCCTTCCAGGAGAGGTCATAAACGAGCGTTGTGTGGTGCCTCGCATACTGGTAGGAGTCTGCGCCAGCACATATGATGTAAGATGTTTTCTCTATAATAAAATATTGAAGGTTGAGCAACTACAGCAGTGGTTTTCTCCCGACTTGGGTTTCCACCTAAAAATCCCGGTGTTCATGTGTGATGCTTTTTGTGATGGTTTATTATGTTGTTATTGCACATGTTTACTGATAACTTAACATCAGATGAATGACTATTGCAAAGAACTAAGTTAATACATATATGCATATTTAGATCTCTGCTAATACGTGAGTTGTATGAAGGATAGTCGCGTGTATATGCGAGTTTACTAAAGGAAAGTAGCGTATGGGTTTTAGAGCATGAAAAAGTAAAAAGTTTTAGTTTGCCCTAAATACTGATTCACCCCCCCTCTCAGTATTTTTCCAACACACTTTTACTTTGGTGAAGTGCATCAGTAACCTTATATTATATGAGTAAATCCTGGATTATCTCCCCTCACAGGTGAAATAACTCATAATATTCCTCGTCAGTAGGGTATACCTCTCTAGCAGGTGGGAGAAGGTGAAGATAGCCTTGCAACCTTGTTGACAACTAGGCTTTAGGTAGGGCTCATAATAGCTCAAATCCAACTTATTTTGTTTAAACCATATCTCACCAATGTCTGGTATACCTGTTGCTTTAGAAATGGATTCAGATGAGAGTTCAAACTCCACTCTAGCTAGGTTAACTTGGTGATTTTGTAAGCCAAGGATGAATAATCTAGTCAAGTCTGAGTGGCTTTTGACTTGCTTGACCTTTTCACAAAACTGATAACACCCAACATCCTGAAAGCATGAAAGGATCATGGGAGAGGAAGTAATTTGAATGGTGTCTAAGTGCTCAAACCTATTTTCCCTTCCTCCCTTGTGTTTAGGCTTGGAAGGTCTTTGGCTTTCATCATTGCTGGTATGAATTTCTCCTTCAGACATGGTGGCTGGTTCTAGCACAACAAGAATTTTAGATTTTGTTTGAGAGCCTTTAGGTCAAAATGCTACAATGAGTGAGGTGGTTGGCGAATTTTGAAAATGGGGGCCAAGATGAAAATTTCCACGAGTGCACTCAGTTTTTTATAGGTTTGTTTGTTGTCACTCAGTCTCCTTTGGAATATATTACAGCTTCTTTGCAAACCCTAACCAAAGATATTTAAAATTGATTTCTTATGCAACCTAGGGTTTGGTTTAATTAATCCTTTTAAATATCTCTTTGCTTAGAAAAATGAAAGCTTGGAGGCAAGAAAATAAACCACCAACCTTGTGTCTTTGATTGCAGGAAGTTCGGAGGTGAAAAATAAATTTTTTTTACTCCTTTTAGAAAATTTAGACACACTTTGTCTATGCGTAGCACCTGTGCATAGCACCTGTGCGTAGTGCCAGGTCAGATAGGGCCAGAGATGGGCAGTCGGGCCTGTCAGAGCAATTTGCCAAGTGGCCGACAGGCAGTTTTGGACAGCTCAGACGCTTTGATGTGTATGTGCGTAACACCCTCCCAGGTGCGTAGCACCAGGCCCTAGGTGCGCAGCGCAATGTTAAATAACACTGCAGCCACCTCTCCTGTGTGTAGTGTCGAAGGCCAGGTGCGTAGCGCTGGCCTCGGTGCATAGCGCCTAGATATTTTCACTGATTTTGCACAGAAACCCTCGAACTCTCTCTCAATGGCTTTATTTTGCTTGGAGATGACAAATGATGTGGGGGAATACCCAAAAATGCCTTTATAAACTTTTTGAAAAATAAATTTGAAGCCAAAACCCACTTTTGTAATGTTCATGTTTCTTCACTTTTTCTTACTGTTTCTTTGACTGTTTTGGTCTTGCAGGTGGCATATTTGATTGAAACAGTTGCTTTTCTTCATTGTTGGAGGCTTATTAAGGCTCTTTTTAATTTGACACCGTTCCTAAAGACACCAATCCTATGCCTCTCAACCCTTTTTGGAAAAAGAACTTGTTTTTGACTTTAATACTTATACACATCTATATTTGAAACATTCTTTCCTTTGACCTTGTCATTATTTCTATGGGAAAAACACCTTTGTCAGCTCTATAAAGTGTTATTTATGTCTTAGTCATCTTCTTGTAGAATAGTCATTTGATAAAGAGGTCCTTGTTGGGAGTTCACTGCTCTGCTGTAAACTAGGGGTATATCTGTTTGTTTTTAGGTCACTTTGATCACTACCACTTTTGAACTTGGACAACTTGCTTTATCAAATAATGACCCATGCTTATCATAGTTTCTATTTTTGGAAATTTCTACCCATGTTTGTCCCCTTTGGCCACTTGAAGATGTCTCTAACTATTTTTTAAAGAAAAATACCTTTGAACTGGCATTTCTTGCCTCTTCTTGCTGATACTCTTTATCATCTTTTTGCCTTTGGTGTAGTGGAGTATTTGATCTTCATGTCTTCCTTCCTTGATCTTCTTTAAAACCTCTGATTTTATCTTTTGTTGAGGTGGAGTTAGTGCTTGTCTGCCAAAACCCTATAAAGTAGTCTGAAAACCCTTGAAACCATATGTTCTGATGAAGGAGGTTTCTTTGTCACTATTTTGACCATATTTGTCATATCTTCCCAAGCTTCTGAATTTTTAGGGATAATTTAGAAAAAAAAACAGTGTTATCTTCTAAGTTCTCAAAGAGACACTTATCAAATTCACTATTTATATCTAAAAATCCTTCAATGGTCATTTGAAGGGATTTAGGGGTTTTTTGCCTTTGTAACCTTAGCATTGCTCTATTGCTTGGTCAAAACAGTCATGAATCTTGATTCCCATCAAACACGTACCTTTTTTCTTTCTTCTTTGTTGTGAGTGGTTTTCTTGTGATGATGCCTCTCATTACTTTACCTCTTGCTAGGTTGATAGCCCTTCGACTATTTTCCATAAAAGTGAGTAAGGGAAAGTTGTCTCCCTACAAAACTTGTGCTTCAGGCTAAATACCTTTTGAATTATCTCCTTTGTGAACTTAAGCCTGTTGTATCTTACCACCTACTGTGGATGTTGTTAGCTCCCCGTAATTCCAACAGATTGGCAGAGACCAAAACTGCTGAGAGAGCACTTGAACCACTTTGGGATTCTAGGATCTAGCCCTCCTGAATCTAGAGAGGGATCTCTCTAATAAGTGCAAAGATTGATTTATCTTTAAGGCTTTGGGGTAATGATATTAGGCTAGTTATTAGGAACAAGGTTTTGTTTTGGTTTTGGATGGTTGAGAATGATTTTTTGTTGAGTGGAAAGTCCTAAAATGAAAAGAGTTTCAAAGGTGTGAAGTTGCAAGCAATCAGAACAAGATTTGGCTGATTAGATAGATATAACGCTGGTTTTTAGTCCATTGGGCTATGGAGTCATTAAAGGGTTTAATTACAACAATTTCAAGAGTGGTCCAAGGGGAAAGTCATCTATATCACAAGATATTTGAGATTAAATGATGGAATGGAAACAATAAAAGTGTTGAAGGGGTGGAAACAGACAATTATTTCAACTAGGATTAATCAGTCTGTCCAAACAAGAAAAGCCTTTTAAGTAACTATTTAAAACTGACCAAAGGGCATGGCTAACCATAAAACCTCTCTGGACAAGTTCTTATTAAAGCTAACTCAATAGACAAACAATCCAGTAATCCATATAATTACTTTAATAAGGGATGAAAATAGATAATAAAAACAAGGTGCAACCTAAGATCAAATAAGATACTTTTAAATCTAGACTACTTTCAGCATACACTTAGTGAGACTTTCATAACCACCTTTGGAGAAAGAAGCTAGAAAACAGGGCACACCATCACTTTTCTAGTCTAACTTTACTGAGTAAATAATGAAAATAAAATTCAAGAACAATGTTTAAAGCAAACAGTAGGACGAGGGAATGCCAACATTCCTAACTACTTAAACCGTATTGAATCATTCTTAAATAAACAAATTGGAGGAAAACATTGAGATAAAGCTTATCAGTCAGAGAAGGGTACTGTAAACAGTAAATCCTAACTCTATGCTTGTTGTTATTTATCAGAGAATAATGGACAAAATGGCATACATAAGAGGAAAACAATAACACAGAAAGAAGCACTTCACCAGTGATATAGACTAGGATCCCAAGAATCAACTTGTATATTGATGTCAATCCAGTTACATTCTTCGAGTCCAATGTTTCAGTTCAGCAATCATCTTCACTTCTCAGCCTAACTTATTTGACTACAAACAAAGCTTCAAGAGCCTTTGAACACTATTTACATGTAGAGTTTTCGAGCACAAGTATATTTCAAAGTTCTGCAACCAACCCTTTACAATGAGCTCCTCAAGAAGATTTTATAGGAAAATGAGTAGGTAAAAGAGAGAAAGTATCTATGAGTTCAATTAATACAGTTAATGCTTCTCGTCCTTTGAGGGGCTCAATGGAGAAGACTACAGATATTTCTCTGTATTAATTGATGTACATTAAATTTTAAGCTTGCTGGGAAGATTTTGTTGACTTTAAGGCTCTGTGTCATGTTGTAATAACTCTGCTGATATTTTTTGCAATAAGTCTCTAGCTCGAAATAATTGTTGAGCTATCTTGAGGAAAATATCCTCTGTTCTGGTCATTACTCGGCCCCCTGTTGAATGCTTTGAGGCTACAGGTGGCTTTAGGTAGCTGAGAGGAATCAATTAGCCTCTGATGTGGTAGTGGAGGATTCCTCAGTCTGGTATATATTTTTGTTTTGACCTAACACAGGACTAATTGGCTTCTGATCTGTGTGTTAGGCATAATTCGGCCTAATCTTGTCTTCTGTTCTTCAAACTGGGTTTAATTTAGTGGATTAGGCTTTTAATTGTCAATTTTAGCTGTAATCCACCAAAACTGTGATTCAACCTTGAATTCTTTAGTTATGTTGTGATTGGGTCCTTTCACACTAATACTCTTTGATTTATTAAAATTTTTTGTGTCTTTTTGATGTGTAGGTGCGCAGAGGCTTCATAATGGTATCAGTGCTCATGATGCACCGATAAACTTTGACGGGAACCCTGTAGAATGATTTCTCTTTAATGAATGAAAGCCTGGAGGATCGTCATCCTTGACTTTATTTTATTTTAAAATATTTTGAAAAACCTTTAAAACTTGCATCAACCAAGAAAAATAAGAAAATCCTGCATGTATGGGTCTGACTGCTTTGGAGGTTTAGGTTTAGAGTGCAGCCGTTGGATGAAAGCATCCAACGATGGAGATTTATCGTAGAGGTTAAAAGGAGGCGGTTTGGAAGAATGGTGAAAAGATTAAGTTAGGACCGTTGATATTGTAAATATCAACGATATGGATTTATTGGGGGAAATATAATGCAAAGGGCCACATTATAATGAAACGACGGAAATACAAAGGAAAATAGGTGAAAAACCTTTTGGCAGAGGAAATGTATTGAAATTAAATTTGGAGTTTCTCGGACGATTGTAGGCCATTGGATTAGATTAGCCCAATGAGATCAACGATTCAGATTGATCTAAGAAACCCCTTGGAAGAAAAGCGAAGGGCGATAGTTCAATGGTTTGATTGAATTTGAGTCGTTGATTTGCAGATATCGATGGCAGGGAAAACACGCGATGAAATGTAATAGGAATGGGGAAAGCAGTTTCGGAGAAAAAAATAGCTGGTTTCGCGCGGCCAAAAGGTGAAAAGTCAGTTTTAACTTTTCGAACGTGATATAGTCGACACGTGGCATTTTAAAACCGCCCATATCGCGTGATTTCTGAGAATTAACGTTCGGGCATGAATTTACGTGAAAATGCGCATCAGCCGTTAGATCTGGGATCTCAGATCGAACGACTATGAGAGAGCGCGATATTGGATAGATGCACGAGCAGAAGTAGGTTGGGTGGTTTTATTATGGACCGTTTGATCATGGAATCGATGGTGGAGATCTGATCTGAGAGGGGTAGGACCAAAAAGGAGTGGGCCTATCGGGACCATTAGATGAAACGGATCAACGGTGGAGATTGAATCTGGGGTAAAACAAAATAAAATATGAGGCAGATAATATTTGG
The DNA here is from genome assembly GCA_034641835.2 of Pinus albicaulis. Classification (NCBI taxonomy): domain Eukaryota; kingdom Viridiplantae; phylum Streptophyta; class Pinopsida; order Pinales; family Pinaceae; genus Pinus; species Pinus albicaulis. The sequence goes on along the minus strand of JAXQQM020077955.1, from coordinate 108,259 downwards.
ATATGAGCCGTTGATCTGCAAAGATCAACGACGGAGATCTCCCCAAACAAAATTATAAAGCGGGGCTTCATAATTTTTAACAAAGGTTGAGGCTTCAATATGGACCATCGGATCTGGATGTATGGACGATCCAGATCCAATCAGAAGGTTTACGATCGGAGGAGGTGAGGGATAAGAAGTGGCGAAGCTATTGATTGTGGGCCGTCGATCTGAGGATCAGATCGATGATGGGAAATGAATCAAAGGAGGTCACGGCGGGGGAAAAGGCTTGGGGATGGATTGATAAGGGCCGTCGAATCAGGGAAAGGAGGAAAAGATCGACGACTGATAATCCATTGGGAGACCGCCAATCGGGAGGGGAAAATAAAATAATACAACACGCCCAATGGAAATATCTGATGCAAGATTGTGCTGGCTGTTTGATTGGTGCAAGATCAACAGTGGAGAAGGTGTTAGCCCCCCTATAAATTTTTTGACAAGCAAATAGGGGGCTAAATTATTTTTGAGTCTTCAAGGAATGCATTTCCTCTGAAAACACAGTCTCCTTGAAGCCTCTTTGTGTCTTTTATCCTTTGATCAAATCCCCTCTGCTGGTTCCCCTTTTAAATCCTCTCTGTTATGTGAAGAAATGCCCAAAGGCCTCCTCTCCCCTTTATTTTTCCCTCATTTAACCTATTTTTATTCCCCCCTTTTCTCCCCTTCTATTTCCCCATTTACCCCCCAAATCCTCCCAAAATCCCATTTAATTTCTTCCCCTACCCTTTGTTTAGCTTTCTTCCCCCTTTTCCCCTTTATCGTTCCCCTCCTTCACCTTCAAAATCCATTAAAAGGGGCTAAAAACCCACTTTCCGACCTTATTCTAAGGCCTAGCCCCTTCCCCTTAACCACTTCCCCACATGTGCCTGTGCGCTGGGACCAAGCGCTTAAGTCTCGAGCGCCAATCGCAATCGGAAGATCGGCGGGAGGCAAACCCCTGTGTAACATTGAAAATCCCTGATGCGATTGGGTTACAGCGTTAAGTCCCCGATCTGTTCCGCACCGTTGATCTGATCCCCAGATCAACGGCTGAGCGCTAATCGCAAGCCCTCCGCCAATCGCATGTTTTATGTTGCAACCCCCGATTGCACTCTCCCTCCGATTGAGCGCGCACCGTTGATCTGTCGGTTGGATCGGACGGTCAGCGCTCAATCGCATCCCGACCTCCGATCGCAATCGCAAGTCTTCTCCGTGCCACTCCGATTGCGATGCTCCGATTTCATCCTGACCGTCCATCCTCTCACAGATCCGATGGTCATCGCAACTCCCGATCACAAGTCCTCTCCCGATCGCGCTGCCCTTCCGATTTCATCTCCACCATCCATTCCTCCTCCAGATCGACGGCCAGCGCTCAATCGCATTTCCCCTCCGATCGCAGTCGCAAGTCCTTTCCTCCGTCTCCCGATTTAATCATAGCTGTCCGTCTCCCGGTCGATCCAACGACTCTGCGCTGATCGCATCATCGCCCGTCGCCCCTCTCCATTTCCCGCCGATTGAATGGGAACCGTTGATTTGTGTCCCAGATCCAACGGTCAGCGCTCAATCGCGTCCTGACCTCCGATCGCAATCGCAACCCCTTCCCTCCGTCCTCCGATTTGATCTCGTCTGTTCGTTTGTTTCACGATCCAACGACTATCGCTCTCCCCTGTCGATCGCAATCAGAAGTTTGTGAGTGTCTCCTTTTTGTGCCCTTGCGATTGCGATCCTCCGATTGCATCTCCGCTGTCCGTCTCCTCCCGGATCTGACGGCTCAGGTTTAATCGCCCTCCGCCTCCACTGGGTCCCACATCCACCGCTTCACTCCATTGTTTTTCCATGTTTTCCTATGTAAATCGCTCCAGTGGTGGCATTTGAGTTTTCACGCTATGTGATCATTTCTCCGCCACTTTTTATTGTTTCTCCATTGTCCCGCCACCATTTCACCGCCTTCGCAGCAATTCCTCCGCCACCACTGCCCGGGCTCTGTAATAAGTTTATTTCATTATGCAGAGGTCACATAGAGGTTTTCTCAGCATTGCCAGCAGATCAGCTGAAGGTTTCAAGGGGTTAACACCTGTTGTTGACATAATCAAACGTTAACCCCGCATTCAAAGGATTGAAGCTCAGTTCGAAGACTAAGAGCGCACCAACAGGTCATAACTGCGCCACCTAACAGCAGAGTACTCTTCTCCAGATGTGCACCTTCCTACAAGAAGTCACCATGCCTCCTCGAGCCCTGAAAAGATTAATTGCACTGTCTGAGACCCATTTAAGACAGTCAGGCAGCAGTTACGAAGGTATGGAGCGGCCTTGCAGACTTTCATCCAGTTCATTTATTCCAGAATGGCGGAACAGAGCTCCAAGCACCAGAAAGGACCCCAAAAAAATATATCCGAGATCAAAATCGACCTGACAGAGATCTCCGAACCAGTCTACAGAGTACACATAGCGCTACATTTTGCCATTAAGTGGTATGGGCGTGAACACTTCCGCCGATTCTGTCTTAATGAGATTCATTCATTGTATATCCTACCACTACTTCTTCCTCTTCTCCTATAAGAGATCCCCGAGAACATATTGAAAAGTTTGTTGTTGCTACCAGTATCCACAGTTGTAGGGATTCAAGCTGAAGAAAGGAATGTACCTTGGGAGAAGGCAGGCAGTTTACAATAGCTTGAGAGGCTAATCTGATAGCTGCCATATTACTATAGACACATGACCTGTTTACCACTTAATCAAAGCACATTTCATGTGATCCCGGTTTGGTTTACTATTATATGTTTTAACTCATATTTACATTTTCACACTCATTTTATGCCTCCCCGTCGTGTAGTAATGTAATAATGGTATAGGATTCACCTGTGTTAGTGTCTCTAAGGCTGCCTCTATTTTCCTCCTACCTTATTTTTTTCATCGTGGCCTCAGAGTAAATTCATGGAGTTTAACCAAAGGTGAAGATGTTAATGTTCACTGGTCAAGGTAAGGAATTGGGTCAGTTTTGGATGTTTCTTTGTAATCTTATCTCTGTTTTTCCCTTGGAGTTGCTAAAGCAGACCTGGAGTTAAATGACCTCTGGTTCCGTCTCAAGTGTCTTTGTTCCTTTGAGAGCTGCCTATAAGGTCCTGCTGTGTCCGGGAGCAATGACCTCGACCGATCTACAGGACTTATATCTCAGCTTGCTTTCTCTTTTCTTCACTTTCCTCCTAATGCTGGGTTCAACCTACCTACTTCCATCTATAAGATCCTTTAGTGTAGATGACTTGCCCTTTGGAAGCCTTGGCTAGTTGTTGCAAGTAATTCCCTTTCATGACTCCATAGCCCAATGGATGGCACTGTCTTGGCCCATTCTCCTTGCTGAAACATCCTGCTGCTTTGTTCCTTTTCTCCCAGTGCTTTCCCAGTCCATGATCTCCTAACCAACCCAGCAACCCTCCAGCCAAACCATTTAAAACCCCCCTCTGTGCTTTATAACTAGCCTAACGTCTCATTCTGAGCTTCAAAGATAAATCATTCTTTGTTTATTGGAGATATCCCTCTCCGAGTCCAGGAGGGCTAGATCCTAGGGCCCCAAAGTGGTTCTGATGTTGTCTCATCTTTTGGTCTTGCCAATCTGGCCAAAACAAGGGAACACCAACATAATGGCGACTCCACTGAGGACGAATCTGAGAGTCAAGAACCGCTGATAGTTGGTCTATTTCCCATTGTTGTCACCAACATAATGGCGACTCCACTGGGGAAGGGACCGCGTTGCATCTAGATTGGCTTCTAATTGCTGATGGTGGATAGCATCCTACTCCAAACATTCATAATCATCCACCTGGCGACTCCACACTCCCTATGATCCAAAGACCAAATGACTCCACTGGTGGAAGACTCTGAAATGGTTGTGAAGATATAGTGACCTCTTTCTGATTTACAAACATGATTCCACGCATACAGAGAAGATATGCCCCAATGAGTAGGGAGCATATCCCTGGATTTCCACACAAAATGCCTGAAGTGGACTGGTTGAAAAACCTGCCTACCTTTCAGGGTGAAGACTCTGAGGACCCCTTGCTACATCTCATCAGGTTTCATATACATCTGTGGAAATTTAAAGTTGAATGGCACGAAGACTACCTAATGAAAATGTTCATGGCAACACTAGAAGGAAAGGCTAGGGTCTGGTATGAATGGTTAGAACCTCGGAGTTTGTTTTCCTTAAAGGAAATGCACTAAGTATTTTACAGAAACTATAAAGGAAACTCTCCATCCTTATCATGGGACTGTTGTGATCAATCTCAGAATATCATACAGTACCTGTTAGATATTGATGAGGATTTGGTTAATATGCATTCTGAAGATCTGTTGGCGGCCATTCAAGAATTTCAGATGCATCCTAGCTATCACAAGAACACAGATGAATCGGCTGAGGAAGAAAACAATCAAGAGACTGCGGAATTTTTTCAAGATATTCCTGAAAACTCAATTGCCGATTCATCATTCCTTATAGTTGAGGCTCAAGATGACATCCAGCCTTAAAGCCAGTCTTCAAAGGGAACAGAGAGCTGCTGCACTTCTGCACAAAGGGACACAAGATCATCCTCCCCATTGACAGAAGAGGAAATAGACCAGATCATCAATAGACAGCCAGCCTCTGAAATTTTTTACAAATTAGACATCCCTGCCCATTCATCTGATGAGCTCAATTGTACAGAGTTGGAAGGCTCAAATGTAAATCAGAGTGAAGAAAAATCTGCTGACGGTCCAGTATGTCCGGTTGGTAGCATTACTTACATTCATGACTCCCCTATCTTTGACCTATCTGATGATGATGTTCTCCAAACAGAAAAAGATCTGGTAGGGTCATCATTACTAGATTTATGGGAGGAGAGTCAATCCTTTTCACTTCTAGAGAGTAATGAGCCAATGCTGGCTATTTATGATACTGATGAAGAAAGCTTTGAGAGTGCAGAAGAGGGTGAAGGATCTCTAGATTTTTGCTTCACTCCATTACAACTCATCAGTAATGGTTTTCACATGGTTGGAGGTCAGCAGCGTTTCATCTTAGATGATGAAGGGGAAAACAAAGAAGAGATTCTTGAGCAGGATGTGAATAATGAGATTTCTCTTGAAAAAGAGGAGGAAATAGAACAAGCCCCTGCTCAAGAATACTTGGATCTTTTCACGGAGCCCTGCACCTTAGAGCAGAACATATCGGAGCTTCAAGAGGACTCAGTTGCAATATACGATGAGTCCTCCAGTTCAGAAGATGAGGGAGATTCTCTCTCTCAAGAGAGTCTTCTTCTTGATCCAGTGGAAGAAGAAGGGATCCTGGTCGAAGCCAAGCTGCCAGACATTCACAACCAGGTATCTTATCATGATCCTTATGCATTTTTCCTGCAAACATTTGAAGAAGGATCAAAGTTCTTTTTGAGCAGCATGTTGCAGACAGGAAGCAAATATTTCAAAGCTGCTGTTATTGAACAAAAAGAGTGGGAGCTGCCCTGCCTATCCAGCACGCTCAAGGAGTTGAGCAAGAAGGACCAGCCATGGGATCATTTGGTGGACTGGTTGCATTGGAAGACCATGTTTGTAAGCTAGATTGTAAATATTCCAGTTAGAGTAGGGTAGGTAGGAAGCTCAATAAAGCTCAGCCTATGAGCAGGTAGATTGGTTGTTTAAATTTCTGTCTTAGAAGGTAGAGAAGAAACCTGCTAGACAGTCTAATCCTAGCAGGTAGTAGTGTAGGTAGAGAAACATATGAGACCAACAGTCTAATCTGGTCTCATGGAGTAATAAGGGTAGAAGTAGATTAGGTTTATTTTTCCTGTTTTTAAAAGTTAATGATGTAAAGGGTTTGCAAGTCCAAATGCACCCAAGAAGAAAAAATGTTAGGACTATAGTGTGGGTAGGTAGTTGTGTGGGAGAATTTTATTGTTGATATGTTGTCTTCATAGTTTGTGGCAGCTGATCAAGGAAAGAAAATGATGGTTCAAGCAGCAGGCATCTGGCCTACACCAAGAGATCAATTTCTGAATTCTTGACTCCTTCAAGAAGAAGCCATCCCCATGTGGAGCCACTGTTAGCCCCCCTATAAATTTTTTGACAAGCAAATAGGGGGCTAAATTATTTTTGAGTCTTCAAGGAATGCATTTCCTCTGAAAACACAGTCTCCTTGAAGCATCTTTGTGTCTTTTATCCTTTGATCAAATCCTCTCTGCTGGTTCCCCTTTTAAAGCCTCTCTGTTATGTGAAGAAATGCCCAAAGGCCTCCTCTCCCCTTTATTTTTCCCTCATTTAACCTCTTTTTATTCCCCCCTTTTCTCCCCTTCTATTTCCCCATTTACCCCCCAAATCCTCCCAAAATCCCATTTACTTTCTTCCCCTACCCTTTGTTTAGCTTTCTTCCCCCTTTTCCCCTCTATCGTTCCCCTCCTTCACCTTCAAAATCCATTAAAAGGGGCTAAAAACCCACTTTCCGACCTTATTCTAAGGCCTAGCCCCTTCCCCTTAACCACTTCCCCACATGTGCCTGTGCGCTGGGACCAAGCGCTTAAGTCCCGAGCACCAATCGCAATCGGAAGATCGGCGGGAGGCAAACCCCTGTGTAACATTGAAAATCCCCGATGCGATTGGGTTACAGCGTTAAGTCCCCGATCTGTTCCACACCGTTGATCCGATCCCCAGATCAACGGCTGAGCGCTAATTGCAAGCCCTCCGCCAATCGCATGTTTTATGTTGCGACCCCCGATTGCACTCTCCCTCCGATTGAGCGCGCACCGTTGATCTGTCGGTTGGATCGGACGATCAGCGCTCAATCGCATCCCGACCTCCGATCGCAATCGCAAGTCTTCTCCGTGCCACTCTGATTGCGATGCTCCGATTTCATCCTGTCTGTCCATCCTCTCGCAGATCCGACGGTCATCGCAACTCCCAATCACAAGTCCTCTCCCAATCGCGCTGCCCTTCCGATTTCATCTCCGCCGTCCGTTCCTCCTCCAGATCGACGACCAGCGCTCAACCGCATTTCCCCTCCGATCACAGTCGCAAGTCCTTTCCTCCGTCTCCCGATTTAATCGTAGCCGTCCGTCTCCTGGTCGATCCAACGGCTCTGCGCTGATCGCATCATCGCCCGTCGCCCCTCTCCATTTCCCGCTGATTGAATGGGAACCGTTGATCTGTGTCCCAGATCCAACGGTCAGCGCTCAATCGCGTCCTGACCTCCGATCGCAATCGCAACCCCTTCCCTCCGTCCTCTGATTTGATCTCGTCCGTTCGTTTGTTTCATGATCCAACGACTATCGCTCTCCCCTGTCGATCACAATCAGAAGTTTGTGAGTGTCTCCTTTTTGTGCCCTTGCGATTGCGATCCTCCGATTGCATCTCCACCATCCGTCTCCTCCCGGATCTGACGACTCAGGTTTAATCGCCCTCCGCCTCCGCTGGGTCCCACATCCACCGCTTCACTCCATTTTTTTTCCATGTTTTCCTATGTAAATCGCTCCAGTGGTGGCATTTGAGTTTTCACGCTATGTGATCATTTCTCTGCCACTTTTCATTGTTTCTCCACTTTCCCACCACCATTTCACCGCCTTCGCAGCAATTCCTCCGCCACCACTGCCCGGGCTCTGTAATAATTTTATTTCATTATGCAGAGGTCACATAGAGGTTTTCTCAGCATTGCCAGCAGATTAGCTGAAGGTTTCAAGGGGTTAACACCTGTTGTTGACATAATCAAACGTTAACCCCGCATTCAAAGAATTGAAGCTCAGTTCGAAGACTAAGAGCGCACCAGCAGGTCATAACTGCGCCACCTAACAGCAGAGTACTCTTCTCCAGATGTGCACCTTCCTACAAGAAGTCACCATGCCTCCTCGAGCCCTGAAAAGATTAATTGCACTGTCTGAGACCCATTTAAGATAGTCAGGCAGCAGTTACGGAGGTATGGAGCGGCCTTGCAGACTTTCATCCAGTTCATTTATTCCAGAATGGCGGCACAGAGCTCCAAGCACCAGAAAGGACCCCAAAAAGAAATATCCTTTATATCAAATCTAATTTCTAACCACAGAGATCTCCAAAGCAGTCTACAGAGTACACACAGCGCTGCATTTTGCCATTAAGCGGTATGGGCGTGAACACTTCACAATGGATTCTCGTCTTGAATGAGAGATTTTCATTGTATATCCTTGCTCACTGCTACTTCTTCCTCTTTCTCCATAAGATCCCTGGTGAATATTGAAAAGTTTGTTCTTATTTTGTCACATCTATCATAGAGATTCAATAATCGTTAGAACAACCTTGGGAGGAAGTGTGAGCAGTTTGCACAATAACATCGGAGAGAAGTTGGACCCAGATGGCCATTGAGCTTATTGTACATGACTGGTTTTGCATCAATTAATCAAAGCACATTTCCCAGGATCCTGGTCTATTACTATAGGTGATGTTTTCTTACTCTGTTGATTACATTTCCATATTGTTTCATGTTCTTCTGGTAGGCATCAGAATAATGGTATAGGATTCACCCTTGTTAGGTGCCCTATGCTGTCTGCTCTTCCTACCTTTATGTTTTCTGCTTCATGTGTATCTAAGAGTAAATTCGTGGAGTTTAACCAGTGTAGCGGATGTTATTGCCTGCTGGCTGATGTATGAACTTGGGGGTTTGCTTCTTAGATGTTTCTTTGTAATCTTATCTCTATTTTTCCCTTGGAGTTGCTAAAGCAGACCTGGATTTAAATGACCTCTGGTCTGATCTATAAGCAGCCCCATTGTCTCTCTGAGAGTCGCCTTTGAGTATGTCCAAGCAGGTCTGGAGTTAAATGACCTCTGACCTGATCTATAGACAGAAATTCGGTTGCTTTCCTTCTTCCACTTTCTCTCCTTAATGTTCCATCCCATCATTCATTTTAAAATATCCTTATGTAGATGATCACACTTTGAAGCCTTATAGTTGTTGTGCAATTCCTCATGACTCAACCAGTGCCCAATGGATGGCACTTGTCAGTCCATTTCATGTTATCCACCTTTTGTCTCTTCTCCCATTTCTTTCCCAGTCCATGATCTCCTAACCAACCCAGCAACCCTCCAACCAAACCATTTAAAACCCCCCTCTATGCTTTATAACTAGCCTAACGTCTCATTCTGAGCTTCAAAGATAAATCATTCTTTGTTTATTGGAGAGATCCCTCTCCGGGTCCAGGAGGGCTAGATCCTAGGGCCCCAAAGTGGTTCTGATGTTGTCTCATCTTTTGGTCTTGCCAATCTGGCCAGAACATGGGAACACCAACAGAAGGGTTCCAACCAATGAACGGCGGGCTTAGTTATACTATGAAAAAATCAGAATTTTATGAAATACAAAGGATTTTTGTGTCGGGGAGGGTTTATATATCAGGTTTAGCGCCCAATTGCAAAGCTATTTGGTTTTATGAAAAAGATGAAGGGACCTGGGTTTATAAAAAAAAGGGCCAATCGGCATCGGAATTTATATGTAAAAAAAAGTGTTGCGCTCATCGATTGTTCCGATGCGAGACTGCATTGACTGTCGATCGAGGAAAAGATCAACGGTTCTTTCCCTTTAATACATTGAACTGGCGGGTTTTCATATAAAGCATGGAAAGTGGGTTTTTATGAATTTACAAAGGGAAAACCAGATCGAGAAGGGTTTAGATAATGTTTTTAGTGCCCAATAAAAAACTCAAGGTTATGCGAATAAACAAAGGATCGAGGCTTATATATAAAGCAGCTAATCGGATCGGGGGTTTTAATGTTACACAAAAGACTTGCACTCATCGGAAGTTTCAATGTGATAAGCGCTTTTGGCCTTTGTACTTGGTTCCAGCACCAAGTCACATGGAGGGGAAGTGGTTTAGGGCTTAGACCAAAGGGGCTTAGGCCTGTAATACAAAGATGTATCTTTTATGATTTTTTCAAGGTTTTTTAATGGATTTGGGGGTTTCGGTAAGGTTTAAAAATGGGTTTTAAACCTCATAAAAGGGGTTTTATGAAGGAAGGAAGGTAATACATGAAAAATAGAGGAATTTTATGAGGGAAAAAAGGGAATAAAATGAAGGTTAATGATGAAGGGAAGGAGGAGTAAAATGATGAAAAATGGAGTTTTCAGCAGTATTTTTCTTCAGGGAAAATAACAGAATTTCAAAGTTTAAGACGGGAAACAACAGTGAAGATTTAATCAAAGGATATGATGTCTCCATAAGACTTCAAGAGATAACAATTTTTTGCAATAAAACTTGTTTCTTTAAGGCTCAAAAAATGATTTAGCTACCATTTGATATGACAAATTTTATAGGTGGCTAATAGTGGCTCCACATGGGGATGGTGCCTTCTTGAAGGCATCAAGAAATTCAGACTTGTATTCTCTGGGGGGCTGATTAGTGCCTCATCCATTGGGCTACAACCGTCTTTACTTGAATGATCTTCTTTTTCTTTGAAAATATTTTCAGCCATGAAAGACAATGGAATAACATCAAACAAGATTTCTACCTACCCAATCCTACTGATCTAAATTTTTTTCTTATTTCAGAGTGCACTTGGATTGGAAAACTCCTTTACAAACATTTTATTATTTTGAAAGAAAAAAATTAGTCTAATTCTACTACTTATTTCTCCATGAACTCAGATTTAACAGTTGAGTTCATATGCTTCTCTACCTAATCTATTATCTGTTAGGATTAAACAATCTAACAGATTTTTATTCACTAACTTCTAAAACAGAAATTTAAAAGCATACAAGTCAAGATTGAATAGTCTAACTTGTTGCTAATATATGGCATAAAACAAGCTGCACGTAGATAGTTATTTTGCAGAAAATTAAATCAAAACATTCAAGGCTTAAAATCTGAAAATTCTAAGCACGACCTTCTCTTTTTCAGCTCTTTTTTTTACTTTTGTTTGAGCTGTCTTTTCCTTTTTCTCTAGTTCATATTTTGAGTGCATTAGAACCAGTTTACTTCTGTCTTTGACTCATGATTAAAAAATATTGGAGTCATTCTTCTTTTGAAAACCGAGGTTCATATTTTGAGCTTGTTTGAACCTTTATTTTCTATCCTAATCTACCTAATTGATAAGCCAAGATTAAGCTGTTTGGAAAATCTGATTACACTAACCTATCAGCAGTAAATTTAAAACTAATTAGTCATGATTAGGCTGTATGACTAACTAGGAGTGTGTTTTTCAGGAGTGGCATTTAAGCTTGCACACTTTTAGATTTTGTTTCTCTTTTTTGGTATGGGGCTGTACCTTTCTTGTTTTTACAATCTGCCCTCTTTTCTTTCTTCTATTGTTTTTGTATTTTTTATTTTCTAGATTTGAATGCAATGATGGATGAAATATTTATAATGAGAAAAAAGATAATTAAAAAAAAACTTCCAAACATGATATGATCAAGAGAAATAGTGTTTGAGCATCCTTCCATTGACATGAACCCCAAACAGTTCAGGTCCATTCAAATCCTACAAGAAATAAGCATTGTTACCAGCAGTAGAATGAATGAGATAAGGGCCAAGCCATAAGTTATCAAATTTCCCATGCTTTCCCTTGTCTTCTCTCCTTGAGTCCGACTTTAACACTTTGTCCCCAACATTGAAATTGCTGGCCTTTATTCTTCTGTCAAAAAGCTTCTTGATGTTCTCTTTCTTTTGTAATGCTCTTTTATAAACCTCCTCTCTGGTTTGCTGAAGGTGAATGGTCTAATTTATGATTTTGATCATGTCATTGTCTTCAGACTGCACCTCTTGAATCAACTTCATAACTGGCACACCAAGGCTGGTTGGAAAAATTGCATCAGTACCATACATAAGTTGATAGGGTGACATTCCAATAGATTTCTTAATTGTTAATCTGTCAGCCCAGAATGCATGTACTAGATTTGTGTGCAAATACTTCTTGTTGTCCTTTAGCAACTTCTTGATTATGTTCACTAAACTTTTGTTTGAGGATTATACTAGCCCATTACCTTGAGGGTAATAAGCAGTAGAATAACCCAATGTTATCTAATATTTGTGACAGAATTCAACCATCTTCTTGGATCCAAATGCAGCTGCATTATCAGTGATGATCTTCCTAGGACAGCCAAATCTAGAGAGGATGTGAATCTCAATGAATTTTATAATGACTCAGTCATTGGCTTGCCTAGAAGGGATGGCTTCTATCCATTTGGTAAAGTAGTATGTTGTAGTAAGAATCCATTTATGCTGGGCAGATGAGGGTGGATGGATTTCTCCTATGAATTCAAGTCCCCACTATTGAAAAGGAGCTTCAACAGTGATTGGATGCAAAGGTAAGGGAAACAACTTTATTTTGCCTTCAAAAAGTTGGCATTTATGACAGGCAATGATCATCTTATGGACATTTAGGAAGAGTGTGGGCCAATGATAACCAGCTCTAAGGATTTTGTTGGCTGTTGTCTTCTAGTAGAGGTGTCCTCCACATTCTCCTTCATGGAACTCGTGCTTAACCTTCTCTACATCATACTCAGGCAAACATTTAAGAAATATCCCACTTGCATTTTTCCAATAAAGACATTTATCTATAATGCAATAGTTTACAACTTTTAACTTCAAAAACCTTTCCTTTTTTTTGATAAATTAGGAGGTGTATTCAAATTAAGAAAAACATATAGAATATCAGCATACCAAGAGGAATTCATAAAATGGTATTCAATAATGGGAGTTGAGAATTCTTCTTGGTCATCTAAAGCATTTATCATATTTATATCAAGAACTTCAAAATTGGATTTGGCCGTTAATCTAGATTGACCTTGGCCTTTAATGAGTTTATTGGGCTTGAATTCTAAATCATATTCAAGTATTACAGCTATCCACTTACCTCTCTTACCATCTAGGTCCTGCGTTAGAATGTCTTTCAAAACTAAATTTGGGACAAAGGCAATGATGTGGGAGTGAAAAATGTATACCCTGAAGTATTTTAGAGCTTTGAACAAGGCAAAAGCTTGCTTTTCCATGATGTTATACTTCAGAGGAGCATCTCTCAATGACTTGCTAAAGAATGCAATGGGCTGCTCTTTTCCTTATGGATTTTTTCTATAAAAGGATAGCAGCTATTGTATGTTCTGATGCAAATGAAAAGATATAAAAATCTTTTGAAAAATCAGGACTTATTAGAACTGTTGTTTTGGTTAATGCTTGTTTTACCAGTTCAAAGGAATTTTTTGCTTCCAAGGTCCACTTAACTCCTTGCTCCTTCTTCAGCATGTTTGTAATGTTTCTAAGGAGCTCAACTAAGTTGGGTATGAACCTTCTCAAGAAATTAATCTTTCCAATGAAAGATTGAAGTTCCTTGATGTTTCAAGGATGAGAGATTTGCAATATGGCCTCAATCCTCTTTGGGTCTATCTTTATTCCCTCTTCTGAAATGATGTGCCCAAGAAGTTTACCTTCTTGGAGACCGAATAGTGTTTTCTTAGGGTTTAAATATATCCCAAACTTTATGCATTTCTCGAAAATTTTTCTTAAATGTTCTAAGTGCTCTTCATCCGTCTTTGAAAAAATAGTGACATCATCCAGGTAAATGATGATGAAGTAGCCCAATTCCTCCGAGAATGCAATGTCCATGGCTCTTTGAAAAGTTGCACTAGCATTCATTAGACGAAAGGGCATTTTCACATACATGAAAGTGCCCCAAGGTGTGGTAAATGTTGTCTTTAATTGATCATCAGGATGTACTAAAATCTGATTGTATCCTGAGTAGCCATCTAGCAAAAAAATTCTTTTAGAACCAACTACCCTTTGTAAAATATGGTCCATCTTGGGTAAAGGGTAGTTTTCCTTCAATGAAGCTTTGTTTAAGTCTCTAAAGTCTATACAAAGCCTTATCTCCCCTATTTTCTTCCTAACTGACACCAGATTAGACACCCACTCAGAATATCTAATAGGGACAATAATACCAGCTTCATACATTTTCTTGATTTCCTTCTCAACCAAAGGTAACTGAACAGGGTTTATTCTGCACAGATTTTGTTTAAATGGCTTTTGGTTTTCCTTGAGAGGAATCTTGTGCTGAATTATTTCAGTGTCATAAGATTTCAGATCCTCATAACTCCATGCAAAAACATCAAAAAATTCTTTAAATAGCTCTATGTATTTGAGTTTAATGTGAGCTGGTAAAGTCTTAGACAGTTTAATCATTTTCGGTTTAAGTTCAATGCCTATATTAAACTCTTCAACTTTATTTTCCACAGGTTCCAGCTTTGGCTTCTTGGCCACATCATTGAAACCAAACAATTCTTCTAAAGGGGATAGACCTTTTGGCAAACTTTGATCGTTGGACTGCAGAGTTTCTAAATCTTCTGTTTCTAATGCTACAACCATTTCTGTTGTGTTCTCAAGCTTGCTAGAAAAAATATTTACATCAACAAGCTTAAGAGACTTTTCTTCTTCATCAAGGAAATTTTCTTCACTAGGGCAGTCTGTATCATAGTCTGAATCCGAACTGGGTAGTTCAAATTCATTTCTGAACTGCATGAAGTCTTCTATTTGTTTGTCTCCGTCAAACACTTTCAAATATTTCTCGTTATCAGGGACAACTGGTCTCAATTTAATTTGAGTTGTGCACTGTTTGGTTTCATATAACGTTAAGCATGTTCTAGCAGTAAAATCTAAACTGTGAGCCATGATATTCCTTTTTCTCGGGACAAAAATTAATTTCGATTCCTCAAATGTTTTTAATAAATCCACGACATCGTTTTGATAGGCTCTAAGTCTAGGCTGATTAGCATTGTATTCCCCGTTGACTTGCCTAATGATTAATTTTGAATCCCCATGCACTTTTATTCTTTTGGCTCCTAATTTATTTAACAAATGTAAGCCTAAAAGAAGGGATTCATACTCCGCTATGTTATTCGAACACTGAAAGTTTAATCTATAGGAATGACATTTTGTGTGATTATTTTCAGTGTTGCGTATCCAGACCCCTGCACATCATTGATCCTAGTGCAGGACCCATCAAAGCTCATACTCCACAGAGGATTAGTTTCGGGTTCATCAGTTGGTTACTATCCTCTTCAACAAGTGTGCTATGGGATTGTTCTTGAATATCAGCACTTTGTTGAATTTTTTTTAATTCCTCATGTATTTCATTGAGTTGAGGAAGGTTGTCTTGACTCTCAAGGTTTAAAATCAAAGGATGGATGATTTGTAGCTCAAGACCTGTGTTCGGTTTGTTGTAGTTTACGGGTTCAGAAAACTGTTTCAACACTCCTGTGTTGTCTTCGTCCTCCTCTCTATCTGCCATTAAATCAGTTAAAGTCACTTATTCATTTAAAGTTTCATCATTAAAAAGGATAAATGAATCAAGGCCTGTGTTTACAGAATAAAGGGGAGATTTTTGTGGTCTGTCTTGGCTAGTCACCATGTACTACATATGGGACTCCCTGTAAAGTATTCTGTCTGATTAAAAACAGGGATAGTCGCATAGGTCATGTCCATCTGCATATTTCCTTGTAACTTAGCTCCCCAAGACCTAGATAACAACATTCCATTATTTGGGGGTACATCAGCCACAACATTATCCATGACTAAAAATTTGGCTGGGATTTGTGCTAAGTTAACACAAAGGTCTTTAATTAAACCTAAACATTTAACTGTACTTGAGTCAAAGGAGTAAAGATCTTTGTAAGGTCGGGTAATTTCAAGGCCTAGGATCTCCATTATAGCTTTGGGCATTAAATTGTGAGAGGCCCCTGAATCGTGCATAGCAATGTGCAAAATTTTGTCATGAACGTTTAAAATAACATAAAAAGGAGGAACTGGTCCCTCTTGATATCTACCTTCAATCTTAGGACCAAATATGAGCTTTGGCTAGTCATCGTTAAGATTGGCAGTGTCATTATTCTCTTCTATGTTTAAAGCCTTCAAAATTTGGGTTCTATATGCATTTTGGGCAGCTAACTCAGTAATGGGAACAGAGATTTTAATTTTGGAAATTTCCTGCTCCAAACTAAACGACATCTGATTCTTTGAAGTGCTTGTTTCAGCCTTATTAACTGCCATTCTATCAGCAAAATTGGTTTGCTGATTTCCTCTATTTACATTTAACAAAATTGTTTTAACAAGAGTACTAGCTAAATTACTAGTACTACTAAGGTCTGCGCTCTATTTTTCATTGTTTTTGAGTGCCTTTCTCTTTGTTTGTATTAGACTTTACAGCCAATTTCTTGTCCTTTTGTTTTACAATTTTGGGTTTATTTACAGTGCTGTTTTGTGAAGATTTGTCAGAGGTTTTTTTGTTGGGGGTTCCCAGATTATTTTTTCTTCTAAGGTCATACTCCTTTGTGGTTTCTATAATGACATTTTCCATGCCTTGATAATAACTTTCATCATCATCTCTTTTATCATCATAGGGTGTATACAGACCTTGTTTTCTATCATAATGAACTTGAAAGTCATCATTATCTACTCCCAACATATTGATATCGTCTTCCTCTATTTGATCTAACGTTTCTTCAACCTCACTTACATAATTTTGATGAAAAGGAGGAGTGATCTGCTGATCATTTTCCCTTGGTCTGTTTTGAGGCTGGTTTCTCATAAAATTCTGATTTTGGTTATGATTTCTGTTTTGAGGAGCAGTTTGATTTTGACTTTCTTGTGCTCTCTAAAGTATGCTCATCTTTTTCATCATCTCCTCCATCATTATTTCCATCTTTGAGCTGGATATGGAAGGTGTAGATTCCTCTCTAAAGGACACTCTCTTCTCATTTTTCATTCTTGCTCTTTTCTCCATTAAATTAACTTCCACAGCAAGAGCTCCTTTTTTCATATCTTCAAGGGTTAAAGAATCTCTTTCTCTCAGCTAATAGGCCATCTCAGGATCAAATCCTTCAGGAAAATTGTTTAAATTTGAGCCTTGTGGAGGTTTTAGGTCTGGGGGAAGGGCATTGTAAACGCTGTTAAACCTAGTACAATAGGCCTGTAAACTTTCCCCTGTGTTTCTTTAGAGATTCTTGTAATCAGAAAGTATTGGAAGAGGGGTTTTCCTTACTTCACATTTGTTTAAGAATGTCTGATGGAAGGCTTGGAGATCATTGATACTATGAGGGGTTAAGCCTTTGAACCATTTTCTTACTTCTCCCCCTAAACTCTAAGAAAATAGTCTAAGTTTTACAGATTCATCATCAATTTCATTTCTGTCAAAGTAGTCATTCATCTTATCCACATGTTGTGAAGCAGTAGTGGCATTAATAGCATCATACAATGGTATTTTGGACTGATAGTCCTATGGAATATTGACTAAGGGAAAAGGAAGGACCAACAGGGCATACCATGCTGCCATGATAGGGGGTGGAGGTGGATTTACAAGAGGTGGATTAACAAGAGGGAAAGTGGGTTGAAGTGGAGTGGTTTGGATAGTGGATATATGATGAGCAGATGTGGATGGAACAACACTAGATTGTTGAGTTGATATTGGATGAGAGACACCTAAATTGTAAAGGAAACGTAAATCAGGTGGTGTTGTTTCTCTACTACCAGGATGTTCACTTTGTTCTGGAGATGAAAGTGAAGACTCTGAATCTAGTTGATCTGAATCATCAAGTGACCTAGTTCTAAATGGATTTCTTAAGTCAACTTGTGATTGTTGTAGAGTTGCAAGGTTTTCAGGAATTGAATTAGCTCTCAAGGGTGATCTAAAAAAAATTGAAAAATTAACCTTAGCAGACTTCCTAAGTATTCTTTCAGGGTTATCAACTATCTTAGGGGGGTTTTGGTCAGGGTAGGCTCTAGTATGAATCTTTCTAGGAGCCACTATGTTGTGTTTTTCAGACCCAACTAAACAAGAAAATTTTAACCAAATATGACAATATTTAAGAGGTTAACTGATCTTTAAAACAAGAAAATTTTAATCCTAAAATATTCTAACTGATTTTAAATCATTTTATGATGATAATGTTCTTTCCCAGTGGAGTCTTAAGGTCTATTTAGGATTGTGGAGTTGCCAAGGGGAATTTTTTAGCTCCTTTGGAGGTAAAAGGTTTTATGGTCCACCACCATGTTTAATGAATACCAATCTGAAATATTTTTGGGTTTTTCTGAGTTATTTCAGTCCTATGGGTTCTAAAAGTATCCTAAATCTATTTCAACACTTAGCTACGGTGATGAGACAAAGACAGACAACTCTTATGGCTAAGCTAGCTGATCTTTCAAGGTTTGATAAGTTCTTATGAGATTCCTAAGGTTTCTTTAGTTTGTCACTGATTCAAACAAGTTTTACCATGATTACCATTTGTTTGGTAGTGCTTGAAAAGGGCTGCTTTTACTCACTGAACATTGAGTTTTTGGCCAGAAATGGTATGCCTGGTGGGCTGGCTAATATACCAAATGTTTTTGTTCAAAGAGTAATCTATGATCTTAAAGGTGTGTAGGATAAAAATACTCAAATCCCCAGTGGAGTCGCCAGAAATGTTAGCTCCTCGTAATTTCAGCAGATTGGCAGAGACCAGAACTACAGAGATAACACTTGAACCACTTTGGGATTCTAGGATCTAGCCCTCCTGAATCTAGAGAGGGATCTCTCTAATAAGTGCAAATATTGATTTATCTTTAGGGCTTTGGGGTAATGATATTAGGATAGTTATTAAGAACAAGGTTTTGTTTTGGTTTTGGATGGTTGAGCATAATTTTCAGTTGAGTGGAAAGTCCTAAAATGAAAAGAGTTTCAAAGGTGTGAAGTTGCAAGAAATCATAACAAGCTTTGGCTAATTAGATAGATATAATGCTAGTTTTTAGTCCATTGGGCTACAGAGTCATAAAAGGATTTAATTGCAACAATTTCAAGAGTGGTCCAAGGGGAAAGTCATCTATATTACAAGATCTTTGAGATTAAATGATGGAATGGAAACAATAAAAGTGTTGAAGGGGTGGAAATAGACAATTATTTCAACTAGGATTAATCAGTCTTTCCAAACAAGAAAAGCCTTTTAAGTAACTGTTTAAAACTGACCAAAGGGCATGGATAACCATAAAGCTAACTCAATAGACAAACAATCAAGTAATCCATATAATTAATTTCAGAAGGGATGAAAACAGATAAGAAAAACAAAGTGCAGCCTAAGATCAGATAAGATACTTTTAAATCTAGACTACTTTCAGCATACACTTAGGGAAACTTTCAGAACCACCTTTGGAGAAAGAAGCTAGAAAACAGGGCACACCATCACTTTTCTAGTCTAACTTTACTGAGTAAATAATGAAAATAGCATTCAAGAACAATGTTTAAAGAAAACAGTAGGACGAGGGAATGCCAGCATTCCTAACTGCTTATATTGTATTGAATCATTCTTAAATAAACAAATTGGAGGAAAACATTGAGATAAAGCTTATCAGTCAGAGAAGGGTACTATAAATAGTAAATCCTAACTCTATGCTTGTTGTTATTTATCAGAGAATAATGGAAAAAATGGCATACATAAGAGGAAAACAATAACACAGAAAGAAGCACTTCACCAGTGACATAGACCAGGATCCCAAGAATCAACTTGTATATTGATGTCAATCCAGTTACATTCTTCGAGTCCAATGTTTCAGTTCAGCAATCATCTTCACTTCTTAGCCTAACTTATTTGACTACAAACAGAGCTTCAAGAACCTTTGAACACTATTTACATGTAGAAGTTTCGATCACAAGTATATTTCAAAGTTCTGCAACCAACCCTTTACAATGAGCTCCTCAAGAAGATTTTATAGGAAAATAAGGAGGTCGAAGAGAGAAAAGATCTATGAGTTCAATTAATACATTTAATGCTTCTCGACCTTTGAGGGGTTCAATGGAGAAGACTACAAGTATTTCTCTCTATTAATTGATGTACATTAAATTTTAAGCTTGCTAGGAAGCTTTTGTTGACTTTAAGGCTCTGTGTCATGTTGTAATAACTCTGCTAATATTTTTTGCAATAAGTCTCTTGCTTCAAATAACTGTTGAGCTGTCTTGAGAAAAATATCCTCTATTCTGGTCATTACTCGGCCCCCTGTTAAATGCTTTGAGGCTATAGGTGACTTTAGGTAGCTGAGAGGAATCAATTAGCCTCTAATGTGGCAGTGGAGGCTTCCTCGATCTGGTAGATATTTTTGTTTTGACCTAACAGAGGACTAATTGGCTTTAGATCTATGTGTCAGGCATAATTCGGCCTAATATTGTCTTCTATTCTTCAAATTGGGTTTAATTTAGTGTATTAGGCTTTTAATTGTCAATTTTAGCCGTAATACACCAAAACTGTGATGCAACATTCAATTCTTTAGTTCTGCTGTGATTGGGTCCTTTCACACTGATACTCTTTGATTTATTAAAATTTGTTGTGTCTTGTTGATGTGCAAGTGCGCAGAGGCTTCATAATGGTATCAGTGCTCATGATGCACCAATAAACTTTGACGGGAACCCTGTAGAATGATTTCTCTTTAATGAATGAAAGCCTGGAGGATCGTCATCTTCGACTTTATTTTCTTTTAAAATATTTTGAAAAATCTTTAAAACCTGCATCAACCAAGAAAAATAAGAAAATCCTGCGTATATGGCTCAGACTACTTTGGAGGTTTAGGTTTGGAGTGCAGCCATTGGATGCATGGTGGAGATTTATCGCAGAGGTTAAATGGAGGCGGTTTGGAAGAATGGTGAAAATATTAAGTTAGGACCGTTGATCTTGTAAAGATCAACGGTCATGATTTATCGAGGGAAATATAATGCAGAGAGCCACATTATAATGAAATGGCGGAAATAGAAAGGAAAATAGGTGCAATACCCTTTGGCGGAGGAAATGTATTGAAATGAAATTCGAGGTTTCCTGGATGATTGTAGGTCGTTGGATTTAGATTAGCCCAACGAGATCAACGGTTAAGATTGATCTAAGAAACCCCTTGGAAGAAAAGCGGAGGGTGATAGTTCAATGGTTTGATTGAATCTGAGCCGTTGATCTGCAGAGGTCGATGGTAGGGAAAACACGCGATGAAATGTAATAGAGATAGGGAAAGCGGTTTCGGAGAACAAAACAGCTGGTTTCGCGCAGCCAAAAGGGGAAAAGGCGGTTTTCACTTTTCGAACGCGATATGTGTTATCAGTCGACACGTGGCATTTAAAAACCACCCATATCACGTGATTTCTAAGAATTAACGTTCGGGCATGAATTTACGTGAAAATGCGCATCAGCCGTTAGATCTGGGATCTCAGATCAAACGACTGTGAGAGAGCGCAATAGTGGATAGATGCACGGGCGGGAGTAGGTTGGGTGGTTTTATTATGGACCGTTCGATCAGGGAATCAACGGCGGAGATCTGATCTGGGAGGGGTAGGACCACAAAGGAGTCGGCCTATCGGGACCGTTGGATGAAACAGATCAACGGTGGAGATTGAATCTGGGGTAAAATAGAATAAAATATGAGGCAGAGAATATTTGGATATGAGTCGTTGATCTACAGAGATCAACGATGGAGATCTCCCCAAACAACATTATAAAGCAGGGCTTCATAATATATTTAACAAAGGTTGAGGCTTCAATCTGGACCATCGGATCTGGATGTATGGACGGTCCAGATCCAATCAGAAGGTTTACAATCAGAGGAGGTGAGGGATAAGCAGTGCCGAAGCGATTGATTGTGGGTCGTAGATCTGAGGATCAGATCGACGGTGGGAAATGAATCGAAGGAGGTCACGGTGGGGAAAAGGCTTGCGAATGGAGTGATAAGGGTCGTCGGATCAGGGAAAGGAGGAAAATATCAACGGCTGATAATCCATCGGGAGAGCGCTAATCGTGAGGGGAAAATAAAATAATACAATGCGCCCAATGGAAATATCCGATGCGAGATTGCGTTGGTTGTTTGATTGGTGAAAGATCAACGGTGGAGAAGGGTTCCAACCAATGAACGGCTGGCTTAGTTATACTATGAAAAAATTGGAATTTTATGAAATACAAAGGATTTTTGTGTCAGGTAGGGTTTATATATAAGGTTTAGTGCCCGATTGCGGGGTTGTTTGGTTATATGAAAAAGATGAAGGGACCTGGGTTTATATAGAAAAGGGCCAATTGGCATCGGAATTTATATGTAACAAAAAGTGTTGCGCTCGTCGATTTTTCTGATGCAAGACTATATTGACTGTCGATCGGGGAAAAGATCAACGGTTCTTTTCCTTTAATACATTGAACCGACGGGTTTTCATATAAAGCATGGAAAGTGGGTTTTTATGAATTTACAAAGGAAAAAAAAGATCAGGAAGGGTTTAGATAATGTTTTTAGCGCTCGATAAAAAACTCAAGTTTATGCGAATAAGCAAAAGATTGGGGCTTATATATAAAGGAGCTAATCGCATCGGGGGTTTTAATGTTACACACGCTCATCGGAAATTCCAATGCAATAAGCGCTTTTGGCCTTTGTGCTTGGTTCCAGCACCAAGTCGCATGGAGGGGAAATGGTTTAAATCTTAGACCAAAGGGGCTTAGGCCTGTAATACAAAGATGTGTTTTTTATGATTTTTTCAAGGTTTTTTAATGGATTTGGGGGTTTCGGTAAGGTTTAAAAATGAGTTTTGAACCTCATAAAAGGGGTTTTATGAAAGAAGGAAGGGAATAAATGAAAAATAGAGGAATTTTATGGGGGAAAAAAGGGAATAAAATGAAGGTTAATGATCAAGGGAAGGAGGAGTAAAATGATGAAAAATGGAGTTTTCAGCAGTATTTTTCTTCAGGAAAAACAACAAAATTTCAGAGTTTAAGAAGGGAAATAGCAGTGAAGATTTAATCAAAGGATATGATGTCTTCATAAGACTTCAAAAGATAATCTTTTTTTGCAATAAAATAGTTTCTTGAAGGCTCAAAAAATGATTTAGCCACCATTTGATATGACAAATTTTATAGGTGGCTAACAGATGCCTTTATAATTTTTTTAGGCCTTCTTCTTTGGCTTTGTTTCTGTTGTTGACCATTTACAAAACATTCATGCAGAAATGCTTTGACATGGTAAATTGATCCTTTGCAGGCTTACTACTTAATCAAGAGGATATCTTTGGAGGTATTTGACATTATTTTGACAATGATAAGCTTCATTCTTGTTTTCTCTTGACTTCACCTTTGAATATCTGTGGAAACAGTGAATTTAGAACCATGACAGTGCATAACCTAGGTGACCCTATTTGAATTATTGTAATGTCCTTGGAATAGGTTTTTTGACTGAAAACTTGAATCAGGGTTTGGATGAGGAGACAGGGTTTTTGACACTCTATTATGCACTATAATTCTAGACAACTAGAAAACCTCGTTTTTCTTCAAAGGGCTTTAGAAAGGGAGTTTTGAAACCACCATTGCTTGAGGCACTTGGTGAGTAGGGGAAAAAATTCGGTTTAATTAGCGAAACAAGGTGTGAAAATAGAGGGCTTAGGCAAACAGAGACAGAGTGTTATAGGAAGAGGTGGTAAACATAGTGAGATCGAGGGACATTAGTTCGGGATTTAGTCGTATCTGGGTGACAGATTGGCCATGCTTTGGCTGAGAAGTGGGACAATGATTTTTTTTTTTTTGAGGAGATTTCTAGAACACGTCATTCTTGAATTTTGTTTCTATAAATCCAGGACAAAGCATTTAGTCATCTAAACAGGTAAAAATTACTGATTACTAAAAGTGGCTCCACTTGGGGAGGGCAGCTTCTTTTCAGGAGGTGTCCAAAATTTTAGATCTCTGGCTTAAGAAGACCTATGCCTCATCCATTGGGCGGATTTTCTTCTTTTCTTTTGTCGTTGCTTTCCTTGAAATGGTGATTTTGAAAATCTGAAAGCATGATTAGCTCAACTTCACTTTTACCTACCCAACCTACTTTTCTAACATTTTATCTTCCTTGGGTGCACTTGAACTGGCAAACCCATTGGCATTTTTTCTTTTGAAAGAAAAAACAAACTATATACTTCTACACTTATTTCTTCCAAGAGTTCAGATTATGCTAGTGAACTCTTCTTATTCTCTACCTAGTCTATTTGACTTTCAAGGTTAAGCAATATGACAGAGTTCATTCTCTAAGCTAAAAACATGAAATTGAAAACATGACTAAATTAGGATTAGAAAATCTGATTTATCATGGGTTTGTGGCATAAAAACAAGCTGCACACAAATGTAATTTTTGTACAAAATAAGACTTATAAAAATCAAGGCTAGGATACATAGTTTGCTATTCATCCCTATTTTTCTCTTTGGTTCTATTTTGAGCATGTGGAACCAGTATCTTTCTTTCCTAATCTATTTTCTTCAACAAGTCAAGCTTCAATGATTTGACCAACATTCTTTTCACTAACTTATCAACAATAAATTTAAAACATGTTCAGCCATGATTATGCTAGATAGATAAACAAGACATTCTTTTTGCACCAGTAGTGGCATTTAGACTTGCACACTTTCAGTATTACTATTTTTGGGTATGGGGTTGTACCTTTTCTTTAGAATCTGCCCTTTTTTCTATTTTTTCTATGTTTTTGTGTTTTCTCTCTTTTTGACCTTTTCTTCAAACAATGGTATGTACAATGAGTGAAAATTTAAAGCTAAGAATCTTTGCAGCAGTGGTACTTAAGCATCCTATCTTCAAAAATTTCTCCTAACACTTTTTGTCCATTCAATTTTTTGGAATAGAGATCATAGTTATTTTCGTTTACAAACATGGTATAAGGAGTTTTCCAAGATTTTTCAAACAACTCATGTTCTCCTTGATGTTTTTTCTTTGACTCTTGATTCCCATATCTGTTTTTGTTACATATTTTATTTAGGTAAAAAAGGTGTTCTTTATCATTTTTAAAACAAATGATGATGTCATCAATGTATACCATAGTGAAGAAATTGAAAACTGGAAAAATAGTTCTTCGGAAGGTGTCTCTAGTGTCCTTCAACCTGGGAAGCATTTGTTTAAGTCTGTAACTGCTTCCTGTAAACTTGAAGAAGTCTTGGATCTGATTTATCTAAAGTGGTATCTCCTAATGGTAACCTGAAAAACTACCATGCAATGAGATTTGGTTAGAAAACCTTACCCTTTGTGAAGTATGATCTTGTTGGGTACAAAGGTATTTGTTCCTTTGGAAGGGTTGATCCTGGTACCTAAAGTCTACACAAAACCTATGCCCTTTTGCCTTCTTTTTAAGTGAACTCAATTGCTCAAGGTTTTCGTGATTATTTTTGAAAGGAGGGTTTTTTAGAACAATGGATGTGTTACCAATTTTTAGACTAGCTTGCCTACACATATAAGCATTCTGAAATTTTTTGCACAGTTTTGTATATCTTCGTTTTGTGTGTAATGATAAAATTTTAGACAAATTAATTATTCCAGGCTTCTTAAGTTTACCCATGCCATATTTCTCTATTTCAGCTTTAGTAAATACTTCTTTGGGATTTATAGCAATATTTGTGGAAATTGACAGCTTTTTTGAAAAGGAGAAATTCTTGGATGATGAAGTATTTAGGTAAGGTAAAAACATAAGACTATCTTGCTCTAGATTCCCAAAGATTTTTATTTTCGAGGGTGTTTCATTTCTTCTGGATTGGAAAGAGGAAGAAGTTGTGTTCTTGTGATTTGTCTTTCTTTTGAGCAACCCATCCTTTTTCTAAACTGATTCTTGTTTCTGACATTTCATTTTCAATTTGCAGGAAATCAATTTCAGTTTTATTATCTTGTGGTGTTTCAGGGTCATGAGAGTTTTGACTATCGAACTCATCATAGAGGGACTGATCTAATTGTTGTAGTGTACCTATATGTTCACAATATTCTTTCACTTGTGTTAGCCCCCCTATGAAATTTTTGACAAGCAAATAGGGGGCTAAATTGTTTTTGAGCCTTCAAGGAATGCATCTCCACTGAAGACACAGTCTCCTTGAAGCCTCTATGTGTCTTTTATCCTTTGATCAAATCCCCTCTGCTGGTTCCCCTTTTAAAGCCTCTCTATTATGTGAAGGAATGCCCAAAGGCCTCCTCTCCCCTTTATTTTTCCCTCATTTAGCCTCTTTTTATTCCCACTTGTCTCCCCTTCTTTTTCCCCATCTACCCCTCAAATCCCCCCAAAATCCCCTTTATTTTCTTCCCCTACCCTTTGTTTTCCCTTCTTTCCCCTTTATTTCTCTATCGTTCCCCTCCTTCACCTTAAAAATCCATTAAAAGGGGCTAAAAACCAACTTTCCGACCTTATTCTAAGGCCTAGCCCCTTCCCCTTAACTACTTCCCCACATACGCCCTTACCCAAGACCAAGCGCTTAAGCCTTGGGGGCCAATCGCAATCGGAAGCCGAGCGGGTGCGTATTTCCTTTGTTTACAGCGTTAAGTCCTCGATCTGTTCCGCACCGTTGATCTGCTTCGATCGAACGGCTGAGCGTTAATCGCAACTCCCCTCCCGATCAATCGCAACCCTATCTTCCAGCCCTCCGATCGCGTTCCCAGCCGTTGATTCCTCTCGCAGATCAACTGTCCAGCATTAATCGCAAGTCCTTCCGTCTCCCCTGCGATTAAATCTCCACCGTCCGCTTCCCCGCTGCATCCTACGGCTATCGCTCAATCGCAACCCCCCTTCCGATCGCAATCGCAAGTCACATTGGAACAACTCCGATTGCGATCCCCCGATTTAATCTCTGCCATCCATTTTCTCGTGATCTAACGGCCATCGCTTAATCGCATTCTCCACCCGATCGCTGATCGCAAGCCTCCCCCACTGTCTCCCGATTGCATCCGGACCGTCCATTCCTCCCGCAGATCAACGGCCTGGCGCTAATCGCATCCCCTTTCCTCCGTCTCCCGATTCAATCCCAGCCGTTCATTCCTCCCCGCGATCCGACGGTCAGCGCTCAATCGCTGGTCCCCTCCGATCGCAATCGCAAGTCCTTCCGTCTCCCTCCCGATTCAATCCTGTCCGTCCGTTCCTCCCCGAGATCGACGGTTGTCGCTCAATCGCGTCCCCCCTCTCAATCGCAATCGGAACTTCTGTGTTGTGCGTTGCGATTGCCTCTCGCTCCGACCTCCGATTGCGATGGTGCGATTGGATCGTGACCGTTCGTTTCCTCCAAGATCGGACGGTTCTGGTTTATTCGCCCTCTGCCTCCGCCGGGTCCCACCTCCACCGCTTCACTCCATTGTTTTTCCATGTTGTCCTATGTAAATCGCTCCAGTGGTGGTATTTGAGTTTCACGCAATATTAATCATTTCTCCACCGCTTTGTGTTCTTTTCACCATTCTGCCACCATTTCGCCACCATTCCTCCGCCTCTGTAGCATTTCTCTGCCGCCACTGCCCGGGTTTTAAACAGAGTTATTTCAGTGTGCAGATAGTACAGAGAGGCCGATTCAGCGGCCAGCAAAGCAGCAGAGACTGGATTAGAAGGGATTCGAGCCTGTAATTGAATATTTGAAGCGCTAATCCCATGATCAAATAATTAAGGCACTAATTGAAGATTAAGAGCGCACCAGCAACGCCATAACTGCGCCACCTAACAGCATGACATTTTCCTCCAGAGGTACACCTTCCTACAGCGTCCTCCATGCCTTCTCGAGCCCTGAGACAATTAAATACACTGACTGAAGCTCATTTCAGACAGTCAGGCAGCATTAAAGAAGCATGGAGGGACTTGCAGTTTTCCATCCAGTTCATTTATTCCAGAATGGCAGCACAGAGCTCCAAGCACTAGAAAGGACTTCAAAGAAATATCCGAGGTCAATTTTCCGGCCTGATAGAGATCTCCCAACCAGATTACAGAGTACATACAGAGCCGCAGAGCCATTAAGCAGTATGGGCATGGACACTTCCGCCGATTCTGTCTTAATGAGATTGATTAATTGTCTATCTACCTCTGTTTTCTCTCTTCTCCTATAAGAATTCCTAGAAACGAATTGTAAAGGTTGTTGTTGCCTTGCTGGGCATCTGCTGTTAGAGGGATTCATTTGACTGTTAGAACAGTCTTGGGAGGAAGTTGCAGAGTAGTTTGTATGTAATAGGCTGGGAGGAGAAGTTGGGACTGTATTAGCCATTGAGCCATATTGTACATGACTGGTTTTGCATCAATTAATCAAAGCACACTTCACAGGATCCTGGTCTATTACTATTGGTGATGTTTTTCTTAACTCTGTTATTTACATTTTCATACTGTTTCATGTTCTGCTGGTAGGCATCAGAATAATGGTATAGGATTCACCTGTGTTAGGTGCCCTATGCTGTCTGCTCTCCCTACCTTTATGTTTTCTGCTTCATGTGTATCTAAGAGTAAATTCGTGGAGTTTAACCAGTGTAGTGGATGTTATTGCCTGCTGGCTGATGTATGAACTTGGGGGTTTGCTTCTTATATGTTTCTTTGTAATCTTATCTCTGTTTTTCCCTTGGAGTTGCTAAAGTAGACCTAGAGTTAAATGACCTCTGGTCTGATCTATAAGCAGCCCCTTTGTCTCTTTGAGAGCTGCCTTTGAGTATGTCCAAGCAGGTCTGGAGTTAAATGACCTCTGACCTGATCTATAGACAGAAATTCGGTTGCTTTCCTTCTTTCACTTTCCTCCTTAATGTTCCATCCCATCATCTATCTAAAAGATCCTTTAGTGTAGATGACTTGCCCTTTGGAAGCCTTGGCTAGTTGTTGCAAGTAATTCCCTTTCATGACTCCATATCCCAATGGATGGCACTGTCTTGGCCTATCCTCTTTGCTGAAGCCTCCTGCTGTTTTGTTTCCTTTCTCTCATTACTTTCCCAGTCTATGATAACCTGAACAACCCAGCAACCCTTCAACTAAATCATTTAAAACCCCTCTGTGCTTCATACCTAGCCTAACACCTCAATTCGAGCTTTAAAGACATATCATTCTTTGCTCTATTGGAGAGATCCCTCTCCGGGTCCAGGAGGGCTAGATCCTAGGGCCCCAAAGTGGTTATGATGTTGTCTCATCTTTTGGTCTTGCCAATCTGGCCAAAACATGGGAACCCCAACATAATGGCGACTCCGCTGGGGAATGAGTGCATTTCAGCTTAAGCATTCCTAGGCACTCATAGACACGGAATCTCTGGTTAGATTGGCTTCTCATTGCTGATGGTGGACAACATCCTGCTTCAAATTGTTAAATTCATCCACCTGGCGACTCCACACTCCATAATCCTAGAAGACTCCACTAGAGGAAGAACCTGAAAGATGGCCAGACCTCATAGAAGGGTAGAACATACGGGTTGGATTTGGTTTAAAGAATTCATTGTTTTTGTCTACCACTATGTTCTGTCCTACTTTAAGCCTAATCAAGTGTACGAAGATGAAACCCATGATGAGTATGGGAAAGATCTCAAGCCTCAGTCTTCAGACCGTGAGTAGACCTATGCTCCTGTGAAAAACCTGATGGAACAAGAAGCTCATGTTGTATCTCCCACTCTCCAAGAAGCTTCAAGAAGCCATGAGCCTATTGTTACATCACCCACACCTACAAAGGTCATAGAAAGATATAAGCCCCTGGTTTTACCTCTTTTCTTCCAACCCCTGCCGACAGAATTAATAAACCAGCTGCCTCATTTTGATGGGGAAAATAAAGGGTCCTCTGCTGAAGAACATGTTCAAAATCTGGAGGATTTACTTGAGCTGTATGAAATAGAAGAAGATGATGTGTGCATTAGAATTTTTGCCTTGTCATTGCAAGGAAATGTTAAGAGTTGGCTCAAAGGCCTTCCAGAAGTAAGCATTTTCTGCTTCCATCAGTTTTCTCAAGTTTTCCTTGATAGATGGACGGCCCCAAAGAATGCTCTCCTCATCCTGAAAGAATATCAGAATTTGAAAAGGCAGCCAGGGGAGACAGTGCAAAATTTTTCAGCCAGGTTCAATAAGGTATATGATGCAATGCCTTCTGATATAAAACCACCTTTGGGATGGGCTCTGTTGCACTATCCAAGTTCTTTTGACCCAGAGGTGGAATTCCATATAAGGCAAAAAGAGCCTTCGAGCGTGGAGGAAATGCAGAATATAGCGATCACTGTCGAGTACAACGTAAAGTGCAGGGAGGAAAGATTAAGAGCAGCGAGGAAGAACCGAGCAGAGCAAACAACGCAGATCTCTTTAGAGAACAAGCTGGAAAGACTGATAGAGACTGCCAAATCCTTGCTGAGTGTGAAAGAGGAAGAATATGAGGCTGAAACCAGAGGGGATGATTGGGAAAGACCTGCTCCTTGTCCTCAAGAAAGAAAAACCAGATCTCTGCAAGACAGAAGTCGCATGCCAAGCATGTATGATGAACCAGAGCTTGAATCAGAAAATGAACTTGCGGAGTATTTTGAAGAAAGAATTGCTGAGAGTCCTGAAGATTTGATGGGTGACAATACTTACAATTATGATTTCTCTGATGTGGATATGTCTGACGATGAGTTTTTCCAAAGGGAAACCGAGCTTGCACGGCCATCATCAGAGGTCGCATGGGAGGAAGACTACGACCATCAACTTCAAGAAAATAATGAGCTAATGCCGGCCATCTATGATACTGATGGAGAAAGTGTTGAAAGCATGATAGCAGACGAAGATTCATTGAATCTTCTATCTGCTTTATATCTGAACATCAGTTATACTTGCCAAGCGGACAGAGGCCAGCAGCTCTTTAGCGCAGAGGACGAGGAGAAAAGAGATGAGGGAAGTCTTGAGCGAAACGAATATCCAGAGCCTTATCCCGAAGGGATTAAGGTAATCAAAGAAGCCCCTGCTCAAGAATATGTCGATTTTTTCACAGAGTTTAGCCCGTTGCAGCAGAACTGACATGTGGTACTAGAGGACAGCACTGTTGAATATGATGAGCCCTCTAGCTCAAGCTGCAGTGAAGATGAGCGAGATCTCCTTCCCCGCAGGCGTCTCGGCCTTGATCCAGAGGAAGAGGAGGTACTCCTGGTTGATGCCCATATGCCAAATACTCCCAATCAGGAAGAGGTGGAGTGTAATTGCAAAGGCCTCACTACAGATGCAGTGATTGAAGCTGCCCAGGATGCAGACAGCCTATCAGTCGTGGTAGGCTTTGAAGAAAAAAGTTTACATCATGAGTTTGCTGACCCTGTGGTAGACTACATGGGGGCCCTGATTGGCTCAGCTCCACAAGCATCAATCTTTTGCAAGAGCCAAATACATCAAAATTGGTCACCATTGATGGTGACTTCAGTTTTGAAGGACCACATGGAGAGCACCCTGTGGTTATCTCTGACATGCAGTCAGTGCTCATATCCTTTTTTGCTATTACTTGACTGGCTGCATTGGCATTACTGCATCACCTAAACCATCAGAGTTTTTCAGTTAGGGTAGGGTAGGTAGGAAAAGCTCAATAAAGCTCAGCCTATGAGCAAGTAGGTTAGTTGTTTCATTTTCTGTCTTAGAATGTAGAGAAGAAACCTGCTAGATAGTCTAATCCTAGCAGGTAGTAGTGTAGGTAGAGAAACATATGAGACCAACAGTCTAATCTGGTCTCATGGAGTAATAAGGGTAGAAGTAGATTAGGTTTATTTTTCCTGTTTGTAAAAGTTAATGATGTAAAGGGTCTGCAAGTCCAAATG
Organism: Pinus albicaulis; assembly: GCA_034641835.2. NCBI lineage: Eukaryota > Viridiplantae > Streptophyta > Pinopsida > Pinales > Pinaceae > Pinus > Pinus albicaulis. The sequence continues at coordinate 76,758 of JAXQQM020077955.1, read as the reverse complement.
CACCCAAGAAGAAAAAATGATAGGACTGTAGTGTGGGTAGGTAGTTGTTTGGGAGAATTGTTTCTGCTGATATGTTGTCTTCATAGCTTGTGGCAGCAGATCAAGGAAAGAAAAGATGGTTCAAGCAGCAGGCATCTGGCCTACACCAAGAGAACAATTTCTGAATTCTTGACTCCTTCAAGAAGAAGCCATCCCCATGTGGAGCCACTGTTAGCCCCCCTATGAAATTTTTGACAAGCAAATAGGGGGCTAAATTGTTTTTGAGCCTTCAAGGAATGCATCTCCAATGAAGACACAGTCTCCTTGAAGCCTCTATGTGTCTTTTATCCTTTGATCAAATCCCCTCTGCTGGTTCCCCTTTTAAAGGCTCTCTGTTATGTGAAGGAATGCCCAAAGGCCTCCTCTCCCCTTTATTTTTCCCTCATTTAGCCTATTTTTATTCCCCCTTGTCTCCCCTTATTTTTCCCCATCTACCCCTCAAATCCCCCCAAAATCCCCTTTATTTTCTTCCCCTACCCTTTGTTTTCCCTTCTTCCCCCTTTATTTCTCTATCATTCCCCTCCTTCACCTTAAAAATCCATTAAAAGGGGCTAAAAACCCACTTTCCGACCTTATTCTAAGGCCTAGCCCCTTCCCCTTAACCACTTCCCCACATACGCCCTTACCCAAGACCAAGCGCTTAAGCCTTGGGGGCCAATCGCAATCGGAAGCCGAGCGGGCGCGTATTTCCTTTGTTTACAGCGTTAAGTCCTCGATCTGTTCCTCACCGTTGATCTGCTTCGATCGAACGGCTGAGCGTTAATCACAACTCCCCTCCCGATCAATCGCAACCCTGTCTTCCAGTCCTCCGATCGCGTTCCCAGCCGTTGATTCCTCCCGCGGATCAACGGTCCAGCATTAATCGCAAGTCCTTCCGTCTCCCATGTGATTAAATCTCCGCCGTCCGCTTCCCTGCTGCATCCTACGGCTATCGCTCAATTGCAACCCCCCTTCCGATCGCAATCGCAAGTCACATTGGAACAACTCTGATTGCGATCCCCCGATTTAATCTCCGCCGTCCATTTTCCCACGATCTAACGGCCAGCGCTTAATCGCATTCTCGCCGTCGACGTCGCAAAGCCTCCATTGTCTCCGGTGCATCGACCGTTCGTTCTCAGATCAACGCTGGGTATGTCGCATCCCCTTTCCTTCGTCTCTCAATTCAATCCCAGCCCTTCATTCCTCCCCGCGATCCGACGGTCAGCGCTCAATCGCTGGTCCCCTCTGATCACAATCGCAAGTCCTTCCGTCTCCCTCCCGATTCAATCTTGTCCGTCCGTTCCTCCCCGAGATCGACGGTTGTCGCTCAATCGCGTCCCCCCTCTCAATCGCAATCAGAACTTCTGTGTTGTGTGTTGCAATTGCCTCTCACTCCGACCTCCGATTGCGATGGTGCGATTGGATCGTGACCGTTCGTTTCCTCCAAGATCGGACGGTTCTGGTTTATTCGCCCTCCGCCTCCGCCGAGTCCCACCTCCACCACTTCACTCCATTGTTTTTCCATGTTGTCCTATGTAAATCGCTCCAGTGGTGGCATTTGAGTTTCACGCAATATTAATCATTTCTCCATCGCTTTGTGTTCTTTTCACCATTCTACCACCATTCCGCCACCATTCCTCCGCCTCTGCAGCATTTCTCCGCCTCCACTGCTCGGGTTTTAAATAGAGTTATTTCAGTGTGCAGATAGTACAGAGAGGCCGATTCAGCGGCCAGCAAAGCAGCAGAGACTGGATTAGAAGGGATTCGAGCCTGTAATTGAATATTTGAAGCGCTAATCCCGTGATCAAAGAATTAAGGCACTGATTGAAGATTAAGAGCGCACCAGCAACACCATAACTGCGCCACCTAACAGCATGACATTTTCCTCCAGAGGTACACCTTCCTACAGCGTCCTCCATGCCTGCTCGAGCCCTGAGACAATTAAATACACTGACTGAAGCTCATTTCAGACAGTCAGGCAGCATTAAAGAAGCATGGAGGGACTTGCAGTTTTCCATCCAGTTCATTTATTCTAGAATGGCAGCACAGAGCTCCAAGCACTAGAAAGGACTTCAAAGAAATATCTGAGGTCAATTTTCCGGCCTGACAGAGATCTTCGAACCAGATTACAGAGTACATACAGAGCCGCAGAGCCATTAAGCAGTATGGGCGTGGACACTTCCATCGATTCTGTCTTAATGAGATTGATTAATTGTCTATCTACCTCTGTTTTCTCTCTTCTCCTATAAGAATTCCCATAAACGAATTGTAAAGGTTGTTGTTGCCTTGCTGGGCATCTGCTGCTAGAGGGATTCATTTGACTGTTAGAACAGTGTTGGGAGGAAGTTGCAGAGTAGTTTGTATGTAATAGGCTGGGAGGAGAAGTTGGGACTGTATTAGCCATTGAGCCATATTGTACATGACTGGTTTTGCATCAATTAATCAAAGCACATTTCACAGGATCCTGGTCTATTACTATTGGTGATGTTTTTCTTAACTCTGTTATTTACATTTTCATACTGTTTCATGTTCTGCTGGTAGGCATCAGAATAATAGTATAGGATTCACCCGTGTTAGGTGCCCTATGTTGTCTGCTCTCCCTACCTTTATGTTTTCTGCTTCATGTGTATCTAAGAGTAAATTCGTGGAGTTTAACCAGTGCAGTGGATGTTATTGCCTGCTGGCTGATGTATGAACTTGGGGGTTTGCTTCTTAGATGTTTCTTTGTAATCTTATCTCTGTTTTTCCCTTGGAGTTGCTAAAGTAGACCTGGAGTTAAATGACCTCTGGTCTGATCTATAAGCTGCCCCTTTGTCTCTTTGAGAGCTGCCTTTGAGTATGTCCAAGCAGGTCTGGAGTTAAATGACCTCTGACCTGATCTATAGACAGAAATTCGGTTGCTTTCCTTCTTTCACTTTCCTCCTTAATGTTCCATCCCATCATCTATCTAAAAGATCCTTTAGTGTAGATGACTTGCCCTTTGAAGGCCTTGGCTAGTTGTTGCAAGTAATTCCCTTTCATGACTCTATAGCCCAATGGATGGCACTGTCTTGGCCTATCCTCTTTGCTGAAGCCTCCTACTGTTTTGTTTCCTTTCTCTCATTACTTTCCCAGTCTATGATCTCCTGACCAACCCAGCAACCCTTCAACCAAATCATTTAAAACCCCTCTATGCTTCATACCTAGCCTAACACCTCAATTCGAGCTTTAAAGACATATCATTCTTTGCTCTATTGGAGAGATCCCTCTCCGGGTCCAGGAGGGCTAGATCCTAGGGCCCCAAAGTGGTTCTGATGTTGTCTCATCTTTTGGTCTTGCCAATCTGGCCAAAACATGGGAACCCCAACAAATTGCTCATCAAGGTCATTTTCATTATACAAGATGAATGAGTTCAAGTTTGAATGAATGGAATGGATAGGCGTATTTTTGGGTCTATCTAGGCTACTTACCATATACTTCATGTGAGATTCCCGGTAGAGTCTCCTTGTTTGGTTAAAAATTGGGATGGTAGCACAAGACATGTCAAGTTGGAGGTTCCCCAAAAGTTTGTCTCCCTAAGATCGAGACAGAAGCATGCCATATTTAGGGGGAATGTCGGCCATGACTATGTCCATGACCAGGCTCTTAGCAGGGATTTATGTTAGATTGACACATAAGTCCTTGATTAAGCCCAAGCACTTAACACTGCTTGAATCAAAAGAATACAGATCTTTGTAGAGCCTGGTTATTTCTAGGCCTAATCTTTCCATCACTACCTTTGGCATGAGGTTTTGAGAGGCACCAGAGTCTACCATGGCATTATGTAGGATTTTTTCGTGTATGTTTAGGTTAACATAGAATGGGGGAATGGCTCCTTATTGGTATTTTCCATCTACTTCGGGTCCGAACAACAACTCTGGTTTATCATCTGTCAAATTTAGAGTATTGGTATCAATTCCTATGTTCAAAACTTTCAAAAATTTGGAGCGGTACATATCCTGAGCTACCAGTTTAGTGAGAGGGATGGTTATTTTGATTTTGGTGATCTCTCCTTCAAAACTGAAAGGTACTTGAGTTTTTGACATATTTACATTAGTTTTATCAGCCATAAATTTTTCCACATTTTTAATTTGCTGATTTTGATTCGGGGCTTTGGTCAGCATAGTTTTCTCAAGGCCACTAGCAGAGGTGCTATGATATATTGTGTCAACACCTGGTTGGCTAGTTTTATCATTGTTGGGATCTATTTTCTTAGCCATGGCGATTTTATTGTATGTTGTTCTTTCAAGGATGTTTTCAGGATTTTTCTTAACAACAGTGTTTGAGTTGTTTTTCCTGGAGTTGTCTTGGTTTTTCTTACTCCTAAGATCATATTGTATATGGAATTCCATTATGGAATTTTATAATCTCAATTCGTGGTCTTCAGAATCTTCATAGCTTGTTTAATCTTGGTTTGAGGAGAAAAAACCTTGTTCTTCTTCTGTGAGAAAAACATCACCCTCACTATCAGAGCCTATTAAGTTTAGATGATTTTCATCTGGTTGTTCAATATCTATTTCCCCTTCGTTAACATAGTTATCTTGGAAGGGTGGCTTGATTTGTTGATCATTTTCCCTTGGTATTTTTTGGGGCGGGTCTCATCTAAAAATTTGATTCTGGTTCCTGTTTTGGGTAATTGGTTGGTTGTCCCTAGGGGTTGCTCTTTCATTTATGCTTATTCTCTCCATCATTCTTTCCATGGTCCTAAGAAGGTTGTCCATATTGGAATCAGATGTGGAGGTGGAGGGCATGGTGTCATCTTTGTATGTTACCCTATTTTTTGATCTTAGCCTAGCTCGTTTTTCAATTAATTTGGCCTCTACACTTATAGCTCCTTTTTGCATGTATTCTAGAGTTAGGGGCTCTCTTTCTCTTAGTTAATAGGCCATGTCAGGATCAAAAACCTCCGGGAATTTAGCTAAGGCTAGGCCTAATGGGGGTTTCATGTTTGGTGGTAGTGTGTTGTAAACACTATTGCACTAGCCTTGGACACTTTCCCCTGTGTTTCTTTTAAGATTTTTATATTCCGAGAGGATCTGAAGAGGGATTTTCTTGATTTCCCATTTGTTTATGAAAGTTTGGTAAAGGAAAGGGAGATCATGTATGATGTTGGGAGTTAGGATTTTGAACCATTTATTAGCTCCTCCTCCTAGACTTTGGGCGAACATCTTCATCTTCATGGTTTCCTCTTTTAATTCCATGTAGTCAAAAGCATCATTCATTCTATCTACATGTTGTTGGGCAGTGGTGGATTCAACCCCGGTGAAGTGTAGGATTCTGGATTGATAATCATTTGGAAAATGTACTAATGGTTGTGGTAACACAAGGGGTGCATACCATGCTATAATTTTCCAAATCAGGAACTGCCCATAAATCCGGTAAATGAAAATCCTTTTTCGAGAAAACATTAACAATCAACAGCTGGATCTATTTTAGAGATTGACTGCAGGGGAATTTACTGGATATGTCACCTCTAAAAAGAGGGTGATATCCATAGGCTAGCTGGCCCACTAGCATACTCTATCTATAGAACTATGTCGAAGGCTAATATTTCCCTTTCAGGACTATTGACAAGCAGCTCAAGGAAAACGCTGTATAGGAAAAAATATGCAACATAAATGAATATTAATTCTTGGTTCCTATAATATGGTCTATATGTGACTTATGTGTGGAATTTCAGCTGAAAAAAATGAACTTAGAGACCTTAAACAGATCTCCCACAAACTAGACTAGCTGAAAACTGCTGAAAGAGGAAGGTTGCAGCAAAATAGAAATCCTACTTCAGAATTTGCATAATTTCTTTAGGAACACAAGAGGAATCAGAAAATTATCATATCAGAGGTTATATCAGATGCATAACTCATCATTTGATAGAAAATACAACAAAAATCACTTCGGAAAGACAACCAAGCGGGGAAAAGCATCACTAGTGACCCATAAATGCTATTTTTATGAGTATTGAGTTACAACAGTATAAAATAACGGTTTTTTCCCTTACATTAGATAATATAGGAGCTTCATGCAATAAAATTTCAGAAAAAAATACGAACAACAAAGTTAAACAGGCCTCCCATGCTCAAATAGTTGAGAATGGACAAAAAACCCAAAACATGCAAATGTCGTAGCTACTGCCAAAGACACTGCGTAGTCTATTGAAGTAAATACTAAAAAAAATAAGAGATAATGACTGATATTTATATTATAATTCTCAATGAAGAATAAGGACAGATATCCAATCCATTTTACACAATTTTATGATCACCCGACAAGGGTTTATCCACAGAAAACAATATGTAAAAGAGAAATTGTAGATCTAATACTAAAATAAAGCTACAGGGCTATATCTCTACATAAAATGGCTGAATAAACATAAAATTTATATAGAATCTCCTTTGATCAGCTCCCAGAAGAAATATTGAGCTCCCCTTTGGGGAACTAACTCAAAACAATGGGGTTTTAACCCCTTCCATTGCACCTCTATAAAAATAACATAGTTCCTTCAAGAGACTGCATAGATATGGAGCGCAAGTGCTTGGCCCAACACCTAAAAGTGGAAATTATAGATCAGAATCTTCCCATAGATCTCTTGCTACAAGATCTCCAAGAAAAGCAGGGCATTCCCACATGAGAAAATCCCTGCACTAAGAAGTGAAGCAACTTAGCTGAACAGATAAGTATGCAGGAAGTCTAAGCAGACCTCATGAAATTATAATCTCCAATATCCTATCAAAAATTAATGTTCCATAAAAATTTGTGACATTACACATGCTGTCATGGTAGGGGCTAATGGTGGATTTAGAAGTGGAGGATTTCTGCTATGAGATGGATTGGTTTGCACAATGGTGGTGTGAATGGGTGTGGCGGAAGTACTCAGGCCAGTAAACTGAGTCTGAGAAGACTTGGGGTGAAAGGAGCCAAAGTGATGGAGAAGTTGGAAATCAGGTGGTGTGGAAGAAGAAAATTCTCCACTAGGACTCTGCTGCAATTCTATGGGCTCAAGATTGGTATGGTTGATTCTACTTTGTGACTTGGTTCTAAAAAGGTTTCTAGTATGGTGCAAGTCAAACTGGGGGTTTTGCAATGTTGTAAGATGTTCAGGTACAGAGCTTTCTTTATGAATGGTCCTATTAGTAGCTAAGTTTCCAGTTTCAGAAGTTTGCCACAAAATCCTTTCTGGGTCATTAACTATAGTAGGAGGGTTTGGATCCGAATGAGATATGATATTGATTCTTCGCGAAGCCAGATTTCAAATTAAAAATTTTAGGAAGGCTGAATTTTTTTTAGATTTTTTTCGAAAATTTTTCCTCTTCTATGTTTTCTAAACTCACATAGTGTGTGACTAAGGTTCTAGATTTCCTAAGGTTTTTTCGGCACAATCCTTTAGGAGCCTAAGGACATTAGTAAAGTTAGAAGGCCTACTAGAGGCTTAGTGGAGTCGCCGGGCCTACACTAAGCCGGGTGGAGGCTTAGTGTCTATGGTCCACCACCAATACTGAAAAAAAGCCAATATAGAAATTTTTTGGGGTTTTTTGAGTTTCTATATGCAGCTCTCAAGGTATGTAAGAGTGTCCTATAGCTGAGTCATCAATTTGCTAAGATGGTGAAAAAGCTAGATTCTACTCTTAGGCTATCAGTTAAGTTCTCTATGATTTGACGAAGGTTTCTAAAGTCCTAAGGGATACTTAGATTGTCACTAACATTAGAGGTTGCATCATGATCACCATTGTGTTGGTGAAAGTGATGAGGTGATTTACAAATCACATGATTTCAAATTTTAACTAAGGGTTAAAAGAGTCTATAAGAGTTTTTAGGCTACTATGTACTGAGTCCCACCTTGATCGCCATTATGTTGGTGTCCCGTAATTTGGAAGATTGGTAAAACAAACGACAGGTAACGTCAGACTAGTATTTTGATTCCTAGTACCTAGCCTTCCTGGACTCACAGAGCGCTCTCTCTATTACGCGAAGGATGTGAACTTGTTCTCTTTGAATGATTGATTTTAGGCGAGTTGTTAATTTTAGTTTTGTTTGTTTTTTTTGGTTTGGGGTAATATGACTAAGTAGGATAGGTGGAATGAGAAGTTATCAAATCAATAGGGCTATGGGGCCAGATGAATTCAAGGGTGTCTAAATGATGAAACAGAGTGTATTGCAGGGCCGATTTAGCAAGGTTAATGGATCCTTCAGATGATGTATGAGGTGTAATGAACATTAAGTTTGGGAAAAAACTAAGAGGTCTTAAACATATATAGTCTGAAGCAATAACTCATGAGGTAGGGCAAACCATTAATCTTTATGAATAATACTCAAATTGATAAACATGTAAGATGAACATTCCATTGAAACATAGAAGCATTAGAACTCCTAACTTTAGAAATTCACCTTCAGCTTTTGGGAAAACACACAAGATAAAAAAACAACTTAATTTATGGAGAGGGAACACCTAAACTGCATATATCAAGTTATTTGGAACTCTGAAAAAAGTTGGTAAGCATGGAAAAAGGGAAAGATTGAACGAGACCTCTTTGTCTTAACCTAATCAATCAATATTTCATAGAAAAGCTTCAAGATAGGGTTTTGAAAACTTTAAATAAGCAGGGCATACCATGAATCATACTTATAAGCTAGCATACTAACCATTCATGAAACAAAAACAAGTTTTAGCGGGCCTAAGGAGAAGTCAATAATTCCTTAAGATGACTAAAAGAGGAAAACATCAAGGCTATAACAAACAAGAGGTTTGAGGTGCTTCCATGAGCATGTCTCAACCTATACTTTTCTGATCTATAGCAACCAAGAAGAATGAAATAGAAATGAGGACAAGAAAACATTAACAAGTTAAGGAAACATCACCATTCACCAAGCTATCGAATCCTGCAAACATGCTTCTCCATCATCAAGCCAAACAAGCCATTCATTCACTTCATAAAACCAATTTCTTCTCCAAGCACATAAAACCATGCATTTCTCTTCAACACAACAAGTCCCAACTGTTTACAATGAATCTTCATGCCTTATATAACAAATAAGGAGAGGAGAGCCTACTAGAGCATCTAGAAGCCTATTGGCCAAAAAGAAATATACTAACTTGTCCTTGAGGCCTTGCAAGGCCCAAGGCACAAACATATCCTACAAACATATTTTCTGGCCCAAAATAGAAATTATTTTGAATTTTGGGCTCTGAAAAGCATGATAAAACTTTCCAAATGCAAATTTTTCCCATTCATCCACAGGTGCGTAGTGCACTGTGTCAAACAGTGAAAAACAGAAATAGGCCTTTTTGCAGCAGTCTTTTGGAGGTCTTCCCGACACCGGATTTGGCTCTGTGATGGCTCGTTGGAAATCCTGATGAGTCTAATTTCCAAAAAAAAATGATTTGTGTTGATTGGATGCCATTTACCTGCTAAAATGTCAAAATACCAACACTTCTTTGTGCATAGCACCTGATCTGAAAAGGAGGTAGAAAGGTCAAATTCTTGATGTGTTTTGACATTTTGAGGGGGTAAAAATGCTCCAAATGATATGAAAATTGGTGAGTAGACTATTGGTGATGTGAAAAATCCAAAAATGTAAACTTTTAGAGCTTAATATGCACCAATTGTGTGTGTAGCGCCTAGGGTATTGCGCTCCTAGGGCTCAAAATTTGGAAAAAACAAAAAGTTGTCCAATTTGCCTCAAAATTTGTGGAGAGACCCCTCAAGAGGCTTTGGACACCTGTGGAGAAGCCTCAGCCAATAATACAAGGTTTTCATGCACTTTGGCTCTTTTTAGGTCTTCTAGTTCAATGAGGGCCTTCTTTAGCTTGACACTAGCAAGCATGCTTTTCCTTGCATAATGTTTGGCTGTTCTCTTTTGTAGGGAAAAGCCCATCTTGACCTCCTTGAAATTATTATGTTCCTATTTGTAATAGTGTATGATTCTTTGAGCCATATCAAAGTCCCTTTCACACTCTTGAGTTGTGCATATTTTTCCAAGAGGAGCAACCTAGTTTTCATCTCCTAGTCCTCCTTGTCACTGTCTAGATCAATGAATTGAGATCCTTGAGAAGTCTTCTTGATCCTTTTTCACCTTCTTACCTGTACCTTCTGCTCACCTTTGTCCATGTTTCCCTTTCCTTTGTCTTGATGCTTGATTGCTAGAGGAGAGATGGCCCTTTGCCTTTTTTAGTCAGCAAACACATCTCTTCTGCCTCTGTGATAGGTGCATGTGAGAGGATTGATGATGGTTTTTTTACCTTTGGAGGTGCCATAACCTTTTCATTTTTGTCATGGCTTTCATGAGTCACTTGATGCTCCATAGGGTCACTTATTTCTTGACCTTTGACCTCATCATCATCCTCGTTTTTCTCATTGTTTTTTCCCTTTTGCTCATCATGGGGCTCACTAATTTCAACTCTATTTTCTTGCTCATTGTTTCCCTCTTGTGAGGCTGCCTCTTCTTGGTCCTCATCACTCTATTGATATTCTTCTTTAAACTCTGTTTTTTCCCATAATCTTCATCATTTTCACCACTTTCATCATCTTTATCAAGCTCTACATTTGCCTCATTTGCATCCTTCTCTTGATTTCTGCACCCATCACTTTCTTATATGTTGTGGCTATTATCACTTTCCTGCTCACTATTGTTCTCTCTTTTTTTTTTTCATATTTCTCAGTTTCTAACTCATTTCCTTATTCTTTTTTTTCTTCATCTTCCTTAGTTTCTAACTCATTGTCCTCTTCCTCATTATTGTCATCTGTTTTCTCTTCATTAGAGCAGTTGTCAGCTTCTTCACTTGGTACATTAGGAGAAGAGATAGGAGCTGAATTTCTTTGTGGAGAAGGCATATGGAGAGATGATGGAGGAGTGGAGGTAGGTGGTTGTGAAGTGGAAGGTAGATTCTGCTGAATGAAGGCTTGGGGGTTTGTAAACACATCATGTGAGATGAAGACTTCCCAAGGGATTCTTTGTTGCTCCAACTGGTGTAAGGCAATCATTTTGATCAAGGAGTGGTGGAAAAGGCTCGGAATTTGGTGGTCATAGCTTCTCTTCTTAACAACTGAGGCCATTTTGTCAATTCTTTGAAAAAGGTAGTATGGTAGGTTCATCATTTTGACTTTGGCAAAGTGAATCATTAACCTTATATAATATGAGTAAATCCTAGAGTATCTCCCCTCAGAGGTGAAATACCTGATAATCTGCCTCATCAGTAGGGCATACCTCTCTAGAAGGTGGGAGAAGTGGAAGACAACCTTGCAACCTTGTTGAAAACTAGGTTTTAGGTAGGGTTCATAATAGCTCAAATCCAAATTATTTTGTTTAAACCATATCTCACCAATGTCTGGTATATCTGTTGCTTTAGAAATGGATTCAGATGAGATTTAAAACTCCACTCCTGTTAGGTTAACTTGGTGATTTTATAAGCCAAGGGTGAACAATCTAGTCAAGTCTGAGTGGCTTTTGACTTGCTTGACCTTTTCAAAAAACTGATAGCACCCAACATCCTACAAGCATGAAACGATCATGTGAGAGGAAGTAATTTGAATGGTGTCTAAGGGATCAAACCTATTTTCCCCTCCTCCCTTGTGTTTAGGCTTGGAAGGTCTTTGGATTTCATCACTGCTGGTATGAATTTCTCCTTCAGACATGGTGACTGGTTCTAGCAGAACAAGATTTTTAGATTTTGTTTAAGAGCCTTTAGGTCAAAAGGCTGTAATGAGTGAGGTGATGGGCGAATTTTGCAAATGGGGGCAAAGATGAAACTTTCTAGGAGTGCACTCAGTGTTTTAGAGGTTTGTTTGTTATCACTTAGTCTCCTTTGGAATATATAACAGTTTTATCCTTTCCAAAACCTAACCAAAGGTATTTAAAACTGAATTCTTATGCAGCCTAGGGTTTGATTTAATTAGGCATTTTAAATATCTCTTTTCTTATGAAAATGAAAGCTTTGAGGCAAGAAAATAAACCACCAACCTTGTGTCTTTGAATGCAGAAAGTTTGGAGGCAAAAAATCAAATTTTTGACTCCTTTTAGCAAATTTAGACACACTTTGTCTACACGTAGCGTCGGGTCGGAGATGGGCCAGTCGGGCCGTCGGAACGTAGCGCCGAGTGGCCGACAGACAGTTTTGGGTAGCTCGAACACTTTGTTGTGTCTGAGTGTAAAACCGGCCCAGGTGCATAGTGCCAAGCCATAGGTGTTCAACGCAGTGTTAAATAACACTTCAGGCACCTCTCCTGTGCGTAGCGCCGAAGGCCAGGTGCGTAGCGCTGGCCTCGGGGCGTAGCGCCTGGAGATTTTCACTGATTTTGCACAGAAACCCTCGAATTCTCTCTCAACGGCTTTATTTTTCTTGGATATGACAAACGATGTGGGGGAATACCCAAAAAGGCCTTTATAACCTTTTTGAAAAATAAATTTGAATCCAAAACCCACTTTTGTAATGTTCATGTTTCTTCACTTTTTCTTATAGTGTCTTTGATTGTTTTGGTCTTGTAGGTGACATATTTGATTGAAACAGTTTCTTTTCTTCATCGTTGGAGGCTTATTAAGGCTATTTTTAATTTGAAACCCTTCTTGAAGACACCAATCCATGCCTCTCAGCCTGTTTTGGAAAAAGAACCTGTTTTTGACTTTAATACTTATACACAGCAAACTCATCATTTTTACCATTTCTCCTTTTGACTGATATTCAGTATTTGAAACATTCTTTCCTTTGACCTTGTTATTATTTCTGTGGGAAAAACACCTTTGTTAGCTTTGTAAAGTGTTATTTATGTCTTATTCATCTTTTTGCAGAATAGTCATTTGATAAAGAGGTCCTTGTTGGGATTTCACTTCTCTGTTGTAAACTAGGGGTATATCTTTATTTTTAGGTCACTTTGATCACTGTCACTTTTGAACTTGGAAAACTTGATTTATCAAATAATGACCCGTGCTTATCATAGTTGATATTTTTGGAAATTTATACCCATGTTTGTCCCCTTTGGCCACTTGAAGATGTCTCTAACTATTTTTCAGAGAAAAATACCTTTGAACTGGCATTTCTTGCCTCTTCTTGTTAATACTCTTCATGTTATTTCTACCTTTAGTGTACTGGAGTATTTGATCTTCATGTCTACCTTCCTTGATCTTCTTTAAAACCTCTGATTTTACCTTTTTCTGAGGTGGAGTTAGTGCTTGTCTGCCAAAACCATATAAGGTAGTTTGAAAACCCTTGAAACAATATGTTGTGATGAAGGATGTTTCTTTGTCACTCTTTTGACCATCTTTGTCATATATTCCCAAGCTTCTGAGTTTTTAGGGATACTTTAGAAAAACAAACAGTGTTATCTTCTAAGTTCTCAAAGAGACACTTATCAAATTCACTATTTATGTGTAAAAATCCTTCAATGATCATTTGAAGGGGTTTACCGGTTTTTTGCCTTTGTAACCTTAGCATTGCTCTATTTCTTGGTAAAAACAGTCATGAATCTTGATTCCCATCAAAAACATACCTTGCTTCTTTCTTCTTGGTTGTGAGTGGTTTTATTTTGATGATGCCTCTCATTACTTTATCTTTGGCTAGGTGGATATCCCTTTGACTCTTTTGCAGAAAAGTAAGTAACAGACAGTTGTCTCCCTACAAAATTTGTGCTTCAGGATAAATACCTTTTGAATGATCTCCTTTGTGAAATTAAGCCTATTGTATCTTACCACCTGTTGTGGATTCCTTTATAAGTTTGTTAGCCCTTCTTCTTTGGCTCTGTTTCTGTTGTTGACCATTTACAAAACATTCCTGCAGAAATGCTTGGACATGGTAAATTGCTCCTTTGCAGGCTTACTACTTGATCAAGAGGATATCTTTGGAGGTCTTTGATATTATTTTGACAATGATAAGCTTCATTCTTGTGTTCTCTTGACTTCATCTTTGAATATTTGTGGAAATTGTGAATTTAGAACCATGACAGTGCATAACCTAGGAGATCCTATTTGACTTATTGTAATGTCCTTGGAATAGGTTTTTTGATTGAAAACTTGAATCAGGGTTTGGATGAGGAGACATGGTTCTTGACACTCTATTTTTCATTACCATCCTAGACAACAAGAAAACATTTTTTTTCTTCAAAGGGCTTTAGAAAGGGAGTTTTGAAACCGCCATTGCTTGAGGCACTTGGTGAGTAGGGGAAAAAGTTTGGTTTACTTAGCGAAACAAGGTGTGAAAATAGAGGGCTTAGGAAAACAGGGACAGAGTGTTATAGGCAGAGGTGGCAAAAATAGTGAGAGTGAGGGACATCAATTCAGGATTTGGTCTTATCTAGGTGATAGATTGGCCATGCTTTGGCAGAGAAGTGGGATAGTGAAAATTTTATTTTTGAGGAGATTTCTAGAACTCACGTGATTCTTGAATTTTGTTTCTAGAAATACAAGACAAAGCATTTAGTCATCTAAATAGGTAAAAAATACTGATGACTAACACCTAAAAATCTTAGAGCTTTGCAAGATCCTCAGTTTGACTTGCACCATACAAAGAACCTTTTCAGAACCAAGTCATAAAATGATATCGAACAGACTAACATTGAACCCATAGATTTGTAGAAGAGTTCCAGTAGAGAAGCTTCTCCTTCTACACCACATGAATTTCAGCTTCTCCATCACTTTAACTCTTTCCATACCAAATCTATTCAGAATCAGTTTGTTGGTCCAAGTACTTCCTCTACACCCATTCATACCACCACTGTGAAAACCATTCCACTTCATCATACATCTCCTTTCACCAACCCTCCTCTTGTAAACCATCCATTAGTTCCCATCATGGCAGCTTGGTATGCTCCCTTGGCCTTACCTCAACCCCTAGTGCCTTTGCCAAATGACTATTAGTCCAAGATCCACCATTTCATAGGGGATGAATTCATCACTACCCAACGACATGTAGATAGGATCAATGATGCTTTTGATTACATTGAGATAGAAGAAAAACTTATAAAAATGAAGATCTTTGCACAAATTTAGGAGGAGAGGCAAAAAAATGGTTCAAAGCATTAAATCCTAATTCAATACATGATCTCCCTTCCCTCTACCAAACTTTCGTAAACAAGTGGGAAATCAAGAAAAATCCCCTCCTAATCCTGTCTTGGTATAACAATATTAAAAGGACTGTAGGGGGAAATTATGAAGATTATGAATATTACCAATTGGGACTTGAAAATTCCATTATGGAAGTCCATAGGAAATATGACCTTAGGAGAAAAAGAAACCAAGAAGCCTCTAAGAGAAGCCAAATTGACACCGCTAATAGGAAAGCTCTAGAATAAAGTCCTAAGAGGGCAACAGACAATGTCAACACTATGAATAAGAAAAATGATCAGTGCAAAGAAAAAATCAGCCAACAAAGTAGTGATCCAAGTTGCCCTAGTACCTCAACTAGTGGCCCTGATAAAATCTTGTTGTCTAGAACCCCTAATCAAAACCAACAAATTAAACTTGTGGAAAAGGTTATGGCTGAAAAGACTGATGTAAATGTGTCTAAAATACAAGTACCTTTCAGCTTTGAGGGAGAAATCACCAAAATCAAAATAACCATTCTTCTCACTGAATTGGTGACTCAAGGAGTGTATAAATCCCAAGTGATGAAGGTCTTGAACTTAGGAAATGATACTGACACTCTAAATTTAATTGATGATGAGCCTGAGTTGTTGTTTGGACCTAAGGTTGAAGGAAAGTATCAAGGAGGAGTTGTTTCTCCTTTCTATATCAGCCTAAACATACATGAAAAAATCTTACACAATACCATGCTAGACTTCGGTGCCTCACATAACCTCATGCCCAAAATTGTGATGGAAATATTAGGCCTAGAAATAACTAAACCTTACAAAGACTTGTACTCGTTTGATTCAAGTAGAGTCAAATTTTTGGGCTTAATCAAGGATCTTTGTGTCAATTTTGCACAAATACCTGCTAAGGGTCTTGTCATGGACATAGTGCTTGCTGAAATTCCTCCTAAATATGGAATTATTTTATCTTGGTCTTGGGGAGCCAAGCTTCAAGGGAACATCCAACTTGACATGTCATATGCTACCATCCCTATTTTCAACCAAACCAGGAGACTATACCGAGATTCACACGTGAAATATATGGTTAGCAGTCAGGAGAGGCCTAATAACACTCCCTTATATTCAATTCATTCAAATTTAGACTCATTTATCCCGTATAATTAAAATGATATTGATAAACAAGTAATGAAAATTACAAAGATCCAAGCCCACCAGTACAGTCCGAACTATCTTACAATAAAGAAAATGTCATCCAAAACTCTAGCAATCCTGAAAAACAAC
Organism: Pinus albicaulis; assembly: GCA_034641835.2. Classification (NCBI taxonomy): domain Eukaryota; kingdom Viridiplantae; phylum Streptophyta; class Pinopsida; order Pinales; family Pinaceae; genus Pinus; species Pinus albicaulis. The sequence goes on along the minus strand of JAXQQM020077955.1, from coordinate 60,430 downwards.
TTGATGGTGAACATGAAATAGGTACACTTTGGAACATGAGTTTTGATGGCTCTTGTGCAAAAATGGGTTTAGGAGCTGGTATCTAGATACATAACACAAATAAGGGCTATTCATACCAGCTAGATTTCCAGTGCACTAATAACATTGCTGAATATGACGCTCTCCTCATTGGCTTGCATTTGCTCAAAGACTTAGGAGCTAAGAAAATCTCTGCCCAAGGGGATTCAGAGCTAATAATTAAACAGATCTAAGGTGATTATTCAGAAAAGAACCCAAGGTTGAGAGAATACAGAAATGTTGTCCTAGACCTTCTCAAACTTTTGAGAAACATCATCTCATTTTCATCCCTAGAGCCCAAAACTGCTTAGCCAATGAGCTCGCCTTTGTTGCCAGTAATTGCCAAATACTCCATGCAACTAAAAAATACACTTTCAAAGTAAAAAATAGGCCCACTATGAGAAACAACATAATCCATTGGCAAGTGTTTGAGGGTGATGAACAAATTGATGACTTTTGATAATCTAGGAATGAATTTGTTAGTCATCAGTAATTTTTTCCTTCATAGACGACTAAATGATTTCCCTAGATTTCTAGAAACAAAGTTCATGAAAATTGTGAGTTCTAGAAATCTCACTACCTTCATCATCCTGAAGATCATTTTTTCACTATCTCATCATCCCATCATGTCAATCTATGCTTACCAGTCCCAGAAAACCCATTAGGGGCTCATGTCACTCCTTTTGTCTATATTTCGTTACCTTTGGCCCAAATCCTCTATTTTTTTTTACCTAAGAACCCCCCACTGCTACCTAAGGCCACCAATCAAACAACTCTTTGGTGTTTCCCAAAAATACCCCAAGCATTGATGATCTCAAAACTATCTCTGTAGGCTCTTTAGATAAATCAATTACATTGGATTTTCGATCTTCAATACATAAATTTATCATAAAAATCTTTTTTACACTTGGTGACCCCAAAATCTAAGTTTTTAGTCCAAAGCCAAGTCCAACGAACCTTCGACTAGGTCACCTAGGGTTTCACAAGCAATAGGGTGGATTTGGTATCCTAAAAAGATATGTTTCTCCTGTATAAAGATATTGTTTTCAAAAGAAGAAATGGGACAAGTGACTTTTTCCAAAACTGATCAAAAGGGTCATTCAAAGAAAGGCCTCCTTGGCCTAGTTCACAAATTCTGCAAGGGACAACTTCCCTTGCTCACGTTACTACGAAAAGATCAAGATGGCCATCAACCTAAAAAAGTGGTAAGGTAAATGGGAAAATCATCACAAGAAGACCATCAACAGCAAAGAGAAAGCAACAGGCATATGTTTTGGAGAATCAGGGTTTTTGTGACTGATTTGGCCAAACAAGTGAATCAGTACAAGAACTATAAAGACAGAAGGTCACCTTCCGCTCCATCAAGTGCACATTGGAGATTTTTTAGAAATGATAAATGAGTTTTGAAAGGTTTTAGAGAACTTAGAAGAAAACACTATTTAATTCTTTTTAATAGCCCTAAAACCTAGGAGTTTGGGAAGAATGCCAAATATATCAAATGATGATGATAAAGCCTCCTTCATAATATCATATGGCATTCAAAGAGTTTCAAGCTACCCTTTAAAGGTTTGACGAAGAAGCACTGATTCCACCTCACCAAAAGGAAAAAATCACAAAGAGTATCAATGCAAGGGCCTAAGTTTTCAAATAAAGTCAGAATATTTCAAAGTGGTCAAAGGGGAGGCAAGCATGAGATGAAAATACTAAGGAGGTGTTGGAACAAGGTCTCCTACAAAGCTGCGAAACTGGTCCATTTTGTATATTTATGATTATATTTAGTATAACGCAGCAGTTTTGGGGTGGGTCAAAGCCCATAAAGCATTGTAAATGAGTCAAGGGTAGACCAACAGTTTGCAAACCGAGGTTTGCAGACCATTGGATTCATAGGCTAAAATAGTATAAGTAGTTGAACCTTTTCGAGTTGTAGGACAAGCTAAGAATGATAAAAAATTGATGCTCAGTGCAAATCGATAGATCTAGTTAGGGTTGTTGGGTAAGGACTCCTAATGTTGTGTGCACGGAGGGCCTCTGTCCTACTGTGTGCAGACCTTGCTGCTATGTGCGCGGAGGGCCTCTATCCTGCTGTGTGCAAACCCTGTTGCTGTGCGCGCAGGTTGGGTTTTTGGGGTTTTGTAAGTAGATCTAAAAGATTAATGAATGCGGAAGTATTGTTGTATATCTGAATCCACTGGAATTACTGTGATATGAATCTGTGACATCTTGATTACTTAATATATGTTGTTGTGTTATTGGTTTAAGTTGCGAACATACTTGTGTACTTATTTATGCTGCGATATGGGTTTGTTTTGCTTGCTTCATACAATAATATCTGGAATAGTTGCGTATTGTTATATGAATTCACAATCTGTTGATTTCTGTGAGTAATATTGATGTTGTACACGTGGATGCGAAGGGAATCTAGGCTCTGTGATACCGGATCAGGTCACTATAAGGGTGGACACAGCTCTGCTTGACTTACCTACCCTCTCCTAGGGCGCGGAAACCTGGTTCCAGCACCTACCCATACTACTCCGGGTGAGACTTTGACCTATGTAAGAAAGTCACACCCAAAAGGGCCAGTAGTATAGGGGTTTGTTGGCAAACCTTAAACATCCAAACCTGGGTCAAGAACCCTCGAGCCAACAACTGGTTCCGTTGCCGGGACCTAGAGCTTTTTGAGAGAACGATTGGGTAATGCCAAGGCCGTACTAGAAGCTAGAGAGAAAGGAAATTCATGAATGGTTTGAACAACAAGTTCAGGAATTTTCCATAAAATAAAACCACAGTGAAAGGTTGACCACCGAAGAGTGGAAGAATAAGTACATTTTCACAGATGTCTATGAGATCTTCTTTGTAATGATTGCGATCGAGCTCCAGGAGTGGCTCGCAAGATTGGTAGAGTTTCAGAAGTGTTGGAAGGATGAGCAGATCACAGAGTGGACCCCCGAACTAATCCAGCAGCTAGAAAAGACTGATAACACCATCACTCACATAGTGGACCATTGGGTAGACAGCGTATTAGGAGGATTTGTGACAAAATTTTCCATCGATCAGTTTGTCTCCTATTCTGAAGCAGAGTGAAGATTCTTCATGGGGTTCTGAGGTAAGTTTCTGAAGACTTTGCCATTTCTGATCAAGATATTATTATGCGAAAAGATTATTTTATGAATACATATCGAGTGAATGACCTCTGATCTGGATGGGAGCACAACACCGAGTGGAAAGCACTATAAGGCCAACCTAGAAGGAGGTCGATTGGCCTATAGTCCAGCAAGGGAAGTAGCATCATAGAGTCCTCTAGCCACACTTCTTTCAAATCAGCCTAGAGGTAAGAATTCACCGACCGATCTACCACTAGAAGACGACAGGGCTATGCACACGAAATTGCCGACCTTTAAGGGTGTGGGGGATGAACACATGGATCAGTTCTAGTTTGTCCCAGGGTCAGTATGAACTGCGTAGAACACGGATAGTGATGCAGTGAAAAGGGAAAAGTTGTCCCTTGTCTTCGAAGGAAGAGCTTTGGACTGGTACATGGGATACATTGGCCAAAACGCAAATGCAGCCATTGAAGAGATTAAGAACGCTATAAAACAACAGTTCAAGAAACCTAAGTCCTACTCCCAAATCATGGTTGATCTAAAGTATTTCAAGCAAGGACCTTCTGAATCTGTGTGGGAGGCCGATCAATGACTGAAGAAGGTGATCAGAGAAGGGTGATTCCAATATGATGATAGACAGCACATGGAATGGTTTATTGCTATGTTGTTGCCTCACCTGCGTGTACCTATGGGACACCAAACTTTTGAATCGTAGGAGAAGGCCTTGGAAGGTGCCATGAAGTTAGAAGCTACACCTCAAGATGAGACTCAGCTAGGCATACAACAGATTCAGGGATAGCTGGAAGCGATGCACGTAGAGATCCAGAACTTGCGAAAGGAATGAGGGGCAGAGGCTAGCCCCGCAAGATGGTGCATACGATGTTGGGTGAATGGCCATACCAAGGATAACTGTCCTCTATTAGCAGAATATATGTAGGCTGGGGGACCTAGCCCATTGCGCCATAGGGAAACTAAGGGACGCAGCGGGCCAGCGCTATAGTGCAATGATTGTCACGTCGCAGGGCTGCACGATACTAACCACTGTCCCTACCTTGTTGCATACATTCCAGAGGTAAAGCAGCAATTGTGTAGGTTCTGCAGATTGATGGGACATGATGAGCAGAACTGTCAGACATATGATTTGATGATTTATCGAGGAAACTTATACAGAGTACAATTAGACCCTGTGTCACCAAGAACCCTCGTAGGTAAAGGAGGCTCCCCATCAAGGGGCAAGGGAGGAGGACGTGGTGGAAGTGCAGGACGGGGGTGAGGTCAGCTAATCTGATACAAATGTGGAGAAGCAGGACACTTTGCAAGGGACTGCCTGAACCCCACTAGGCAATCAATGCTGATATTGCAAATAGCTGGACCATGTGATTGAATATTTTCTGATCTTGATATTGAAAATGCAGGAAAAGCAATCAACACCTACGCAGAATGTGCAGAGAGTTAAGGCTAAGCTGGGAGATAAATATCCAAGTGTGAATGTGGTGACACGCAGTGGGATGGCCAGTAGAGGGCCTAAGGAGGAGGCTGTGATGTAACCTATGATCTGTCAAGCCGCTATCAAACAAGAAGGCCTCGACCTAAAAGGGGGGAAAGAAACATTTTTCGGATCTCGCAAGGACTTTGCTGATGCAGAGGCAACTATTGCTCGACCACCTGCGAACCTCAAGGCGGATGAGGAGGTTGAGCCCTTTTTGTAGGGATGTATGAAACTACTGTGCAACCCAAAGGCTGTAGAGAACCTTCAGGAATTAATCGATAGTTGCGCAGCACGACCCAATCTAACCCTGGAAGTCAAGGATGTGCACAAGCTATACAGGTATAAGAAACACACCAGAAGAGAAATGTGGTTTTCTGTGTAGATCGGTGACTACGAAATGAGCCAGGTTATTTTGGACCGAGGGTCGGATGCGAACGTGTTACCTAAGTAGACTTGGCAACGAATGGGAGAGCCTAAGTTGGAATGGTACACTATTTAGCTCTGCATGGAAAATCAACAGAAAATCATCCCGTTAGGAAGGTTGTCTAAAATTACAGTGGATATCGCAGGAGTAAAATCCCAAGCCGATTTTGAAGTGATAGAAATTGTAGAAGATGCAGAACCCTATCCTGTGCTCTTAGGATTGGACTGGGCCATATATATGGGCAGTATCATCAGCCTCAAAATGAGAAGCATGGTATTTGAGAATAATGGCACAAGGGTGATAGTACCATTAGATCCTTCAGATGGTGAACGATATACCGAGCTGGTGTGTGATGAAGAGGAGGTGGATCACATTTACAAGTTGACTGTGTGCGACAAAGATTGGATCAACCCCATTGCGGATGGTGTACAGTACTGGGAAAAGGATAGTGAATGCTTCTCTGACTCTGACGGGGAGATGGAGAATTGGAAAAACCGATTGCATGATGTCTCAGCGCTGCGATGTCTTTGAGTCACCAAGGACTTCCATTGCATTTCCTCAAGGTAAGAGAAATACCCTACTTTGATGGTTTTGGTAGCATTAAGGGATTTTTGTGAGCATTTGAAGCAGAGGTTCCCAAGGGACGAAGGCTATGGGCCCTTAAGCTAGCCATGCGCAGAAAACCCGTGCGTTGGTGGGTAACACATGAGGAGGCATTCAAGGATTGGAAGGCATGTCGGGATATGATGATCTTGCGATTTGAAACCCTAACTGGCTTGCGGATCAAGACATTCCTTGGATTAGAAGATCCACGTGAATATTTGTCGGCATGGGAAAAACAGTGGTGCGACAAGATGACTAAGGGATGGGTTCACCTACTAATTCATGACCTAGGCCCGATTCCATCTGCATGGTACTTAGATGTGGGGCTCCATTAGCACATCTGCCACTGGGGGACGTTGAAAGAAGAGCTCCTGGGAACATTTGGGTTAGTAGGCCGGACCATGGCGCTTGACGCAGCCCTGCGAGACATTGACACTAGGGAGTGGAGCAAATCGCACCTGTTCCTCACACCAGAATTACCCACATGGGAAACACAGATACCAAGCATGGTCAACTACCATATCCCAGGCCCAATGAATAGTAAGGATGATCCATGAGCTACGTTTAACTCGGAATTGGAAGGGGTGCGCACGACTACCGAGCCACTCAGGCTGCGAGGGGGTTGCAATGGGACGCACCTTACGTTCAATAGGAATGCAGACACAGAAGGTAGAGTTATAATATATGCAATGAATCTTACAACAAGGAAACAACTGCGGTCACTCCTCGGCCATGCAGGGTATTACAGAATTTTTTTTTGGGAATATGCGCTACTTATAATTCCTCTGAAAGACTCGTGCGCTTGGGAGGACACCTATGGGGAAAACTTGTCTTTTGTTGTAGAGTACCTTAGGAACAAGCTTGTGTTGGGGGGGGGATGTGCAAGAAGAGTGGATGTTTAGTCCAAGCTCAGCAGGTACGTAGAGTGCAAATAGGGAGTGAAAAGTGACAGTGGGAACAGTAAAATCAGGTAAAAAGGAGAAGTTACCGTTAAGCGCAGCAGGCAGTTGGCAATTAATGAAGAGATTCCTTGAGATTTTTTACTATTTACTTGATGGTAATATCTGAATTACATTTACCCTATCGTTGGATGACCATAGGCACTATAAAGTAGGATAGCTAGCTCAGACAACAGTTCTGTATTATGTCTGTAACCTGTATGTATTTTTTTTATGCTGCACGATTTTTTGGACCTATTTCGTCCTGCTCATGGAAAAGCGACCCACTCCCGCTGTCGAGAGGCCCCTATAATCAAGAGTCCTTGTTCCCACTAAGATAACAGCTCCTAGTCTCGCGGAAGCTTCGGTACCTATAGAGCCCGAACAAGAGGCAGTCATCATTGGGTCAGGGGACGAAGAAATCGATAGGATAATTTCACTTTGGCTCCCTGAGTGGAGGAGTGGCCTCAGTCCTGGCAAAAAGAGCACAAAAGGGACCTGCACCACAAAAGTAACCTCCAATATCGACCCCAAGAAAGCCCAATAACCAAGTGCAAGGGGCGCAGGTGTAGCCACGGAAAGGGACGCATCACTGCTACAGGTCGCCAATAAGGATGTCAGGGCTGATTCTCAGTTGGCACTAAGTGTGCCAGGGACAAATAAACGAGCTACCACCTCTCTATAGAATAAAAAGTGGCCAGGTAAGCCTAATATAGGGCCCCAAAAAAATCATTGCGCCCAGCGCTAGGAATATGATGCGATGGTCACACTGACTGACGGTGACCTCGAACAGATTATAGATGAAATAACACTGGCCACAGAGGAAATATGGGCAGCCATAGAGAAAAAATAGAAGGTTGCAATTGATACCTTCCAGAACGAGCTCCGCGCCCTCTAGTGGAAGGCAGATATGCTATAGACCAGCGTAACTCAAAAAAGGGCTCCCTTGGCAATCAGCAGTATCGTGCTCACACCAAGACGAAGCCACCTCTGCTCCTTACCTAGCACTGCCCTTATAAGAAGCCAAATCCAAGTTGATACAGGGGTCCACTTGGACCTGGCTAAGTTGCCCACTAAGGCATTACAAGGTCTCCACACCACCGTAATCCGAGAGACCCACTGGCGAGACTTGTAGGTACATCAACAACTCAGTATGGCCAAGTGGGCCCTCAAACGGAAAGTCGCAGAAAAATACCTTGCTATATCGCATCAAGAGGGGCTTGAAATGGTGATCCACCAGCTCTACACAGAGGTTGTGGACAGAATCCTGGTCACAGCTACACCTTGGGCTAAGGTAGAAAGTATGGTTGTAGCAGTAAAAGTGTCTCGGACGGAAATGCAGACCATCAAGGCATAACTAGAGAAGCGAATCTCCAACTTACAGGCTACATTGCAGCCTGCCACGCCACTGAAGGTTCGAGCCCAGTGCGCTTCACTAGTGGTCGAAGCTACGAACTCCATCTCAAAGAAAATTTCTCAAGGCGCCCAGTTGCTCGAATCAGCCATGAAAATCTGGACCATGGTCTAGTTCCACCTAGTCCTCCGAAAGGTCAATCAGGACTTATGACAGCAGGAAGAAGCTTTCGTACAGGTCGAGGCTACCTTGCCCACCTTGGTGCCTGCGCAACAGTTAGAACAATTGTGGACCAGCAACACTCTCCTAGACGCGATTGAGAAAATCTGGTGCCATAAGCATGTATTTGAGGAGCGATTAAATCCATGGGCTACCACAACCCTCCAGCTCTCACAAGATGTCGATGGCGTGGTCATGAAACTCAACCGGACATTGAAAAAAATTACTATGGCCACTAAAGGGCCAACATCCCAAAAGCTAGTGGACCTCACGCAGAGCACCGCGGCCCAAAGTCAAGAGGTGCTTCCTCCACTAATCACTGCCCTCATTGCACTACGCATGCAGGTGGAGGACCTACCATCCTAGTGACTCGAGATGAGTCACAAGGTTGTGTTGGGGGATTTTTGGAACAGGGTCTCCTACAAAGCTGTGAAACTGGTCCATTTTGTATATTTCTGATTACATTTAGTATAGCACAGGGTTTTTGGGGTGGGTCAAAGCCCCTAAAGCATTGAAAATGGGTCAAGGGTAGACCAAGAGTTTGCAAACCATGGTTTGTGGACCATTGGATGCATAGGCTAAAATAGTATAAGTAATTGAACCTTATCGAGTTGTAGGACAAGCTATGAATGATAAGAGATTGTTGCTAAGTGTGAATCGATAGATCTAGTTAGGGTTGTTGGGTAAGGAATCCTACTGTTGTGTGCATGGAAGGCCTCTGTCCTGCTGTGTGTGGACCCTACTGCTGTGTCCATAAGTTGGGTTTTTGGGGTTTTGTAAGTAGATCTGAAAGATTAATGAATGTATAAGTATTGTTGCCTACCTGAATCCACTAGAATTACTGTGATATGAATCTGTGACGTCTTGATTACTTAATATATGTTGTTGTGTTATTGTTTTAAGTTGAGAACATAATTGTGTACCTATTTATGCTATGATTTGGGTTTTTTCTACTTGCTTCATACAAGAATATTTGGAATAGTTGTGTATTTTTATATGAATTCATGATCTGTTGATTTATGTGAGTAATATTGATGTTGTGCACATGGATGTGAAGGTACTATAGGCTCTATGATACCGGATCGGGTCACTATAAGGGTGGATGCTTGAATTACCTACCCTCTCCTAGGGTGCAGAAACCTGGTTCCGACAACCACCCATACTACTTCAAGTGAGACTTTGGCCTGCGCAAGCAGGTCACTACCGAAAGGGCCAGTAGTATAGGGCTTTGTTGGCAAAAATTGAACAACCGAACCTGGGTCAAGACCCCTCGATCCAGCATGAGGAACCAGAGATAATTCACTATCAACACAGTAAAAAAAAAACAAACAAACATATAATTAGTCTAAAAACAAAGCAGAGAAGCCTCCAACAAGGGTTTCCTTATCAAAAGTATATTCTGCAAGAGATATATTAGCCATGAATAACACTTCTGCAGGATTGTCAAAGATGGCTACCTACAGAAAGGTTGATGAGGAAAAACAAACCTAATGTTTATCATAATGGTGGCCCATATGAATACCAAAGCAATTATTGATGCTAACTGCTAGGGTTTTCACACCATGAGGTTTTCAGTATTTCAAAGTAAAAACATGATATAATGTCCGTTGAAGAAGGTCTAAATTATTCTTTTCAGTCTCATCCACCAAGTAATCAAAGGCATAAAGATACAGTTCTGAAAATTCCAAGGTGAAGGTGCCAAAATTATCACATGTTCACTGTTTACAAGCCTTGAAATTCATGAGAGGGATAAAGTGAAGAAAACCTTCAAAAAGGAGCACTAATGTCACTGTCTACCTTTTTCCTCAAAACTACCAGAATGACCTTTACCTTTCAAAAACAGGTTCATGCTTCCAAAATGTGAATAAGTGGCAAATTTTGAGTTTATTTAAATAGGTTTTTAAATCCAAGAGAAACACCAAGATGCTCCAGCCAAGGAAAAAAAACCATGTATTTAGGACTTTGCCACCTACAAGACAAAAAGAACCTAAAGATAGTGAAAAAGTGAGAAGGGGAACAAACATTAGAAAGTGGGTTTCGGTCATGAAATTATTTTTCAAAAGAGAAATATAAAGGTCTTTTTCCCTCTTCCCAACTCATTTATGTCTTTTAAGGAGAAGAAGAGAGCCACTGAAATCATTTTTAAGGTTTTCTACAAAAAATGGTTAAAGTTTTCAGGCGCTACACACTGACGGAGGCGTTATGCATAGATATGTCGGCGTTGCGCACAGAGGAGGAAGACACAGTGCAAAAAAGCACTGCGCTACACACCTAAGAGGCAGTGCTATGCATCGGTAGAGGCACTATGCACATGCCCAGGTCGGGCTTGACTTGCCCACCGTTCAATGGCGCTGTGCACAAGGAGGCCCGACAGGCCCGATAAACTGCCTGAACCACCGACACCTGACCCAGCGCTACGCACAGGTCTACAAACCGCCTGACCCGACCCAACGCTATGCACAGGGAAGGCTCGACAGGAACAACCTATCCGGTGGTGCTATGAACAGAGGGATTTTGGCCAGATTTTCCCAAAAGTTGTCAAAATCAATTTTTTTTTACCTCTAGGCCCCTGCACAAAATTTGAAAAGGTTGGTGGTCCCTCTTCCTTGCCCTCCAAGTAATATTTTTCATAATCAAGGAGAGTGTTGAAAACCTAAATTGGCTAAACCCTAATCTTCATGCCAACCATCATTTAACCCTCTAGGGCAAAGAGTTACCAATTGGAGAGTTGTCATTAGCCTAAATACACTCAATTGCAAGCTAAACCTCCTCCTAAAACCTGAAAGCATTCCTATACTTACTTCATTTTTCCCCCATTTGCTAAAATATTCCCTCACCATCACTCATTTTTTCCTCCCTAGACCTAAATCTCTCATCAAGAAAAAAACCATTTTGTTCAAGGATATAATCAGCCACCATGTCCAAAGAAGAGATCAGTACCAGTAGTGATGAAGGCCAAAGGCCTATCAAGCGAAAACACAAGGGAGGAAGGGTTAACAGGTTTGAGCCTTTAGATACCATTCAAATCACCTCTTCTCCCATGATCCTTACATTTTTTCAAGATGTTGGATGCTATCAGTTCTATGAGAGGGTTAAACAAGTCCAAAGCCACGCATTTTTGACTAGGTTGTTCATTCTCAGCCTACAAAACCACCAGGTCAACCTAGCATGAGTAAAGTTTGAACTATCATCTGAATCCATTGCTAATTCCACAGGAATACCATATATTGGTGAAAGATGTTTCAAGAAAAATAAATTTTCCTTAAGCTACTATGAGCCCTTCCTCAAACCTAGTTATCAACAGGCTGCAAGGTTGTTTTCCCCTTCTCCCACCTGCTAGAGAGATATGCCCTACTAATGAGGTAGATCATAAAGTACTTCACTTGTGAGGGGATGTACTCTAGGATTTATTCATATCACATAAGGCTGCTAATGCACTTCACCAGGGTTAAATTTCTAAACCTACCATACTATCTCTACCGGAGCATTGACAAAATGGCTTTAGTGGTCAAGAAAAGGAGTTATGCCCATCAAATGAAAAGCCTTTTCACCACTACTTGGTTAAGATGATTGTTTTGCACCAGCTAGAGAAGCAAGGAATTCCTTGGGAAGTTTTCATCTCACATGATATATTTGCAAATCCCCAAGCCTTCATTCATCAAAATTTTCCCTCCACTTCACACTCACTTACCTCCACTCCTCCATCTCCTCCACCTATGCCTTCTCCACAAAGAAACTTACCTCTTTCATCTTCCCCTGATGCATCAAGTGAAGATAATGACAGTGGTAATGATGAACAAGGGGGTGGCAATAGCAATGAAGAACAAGAAGATGATAGTGGAGATGAAGAAAATAGTGAGGCAGATACAAAGTTAAATAAGGAACAAGGAGGTGACAGCAACAATCAAGAACAAAAATATGATGATGGAAGTGATGAAAATAGTGGGGCAGATACAAATTTTAATGAGGAAGAGCAGGAAGATGATGATGACATGGAGGAAAGAGATGAACATGGAAATTATGAGGACAAAGATAGTGAACACTTGGAGGAAAACAGTGATGGTAGTGATACCAATGAATCATCCCAAGTACAAAAAAAGGTGGTGCTAATGAGCAAGATGAAGATCAAGAAGATAGTGAAGAAAATGATGAGGATGACAGCCAACAAGAAGATGAACAGGACAGACAAGAGAAAAATGTGCATGAGCATGACAGTGAGCATATTCATAGTGAAAAAAGTGACCATATGAATGAAGATGATGAACTTGAAGAAACAGAGGGAGATGATGAGGAAATAAAAGATAAAAAACAAGGAAATAATGAAGCTAAAATAGAGTTTGATGAGGCAGGAAGTGACCAAGGAAATGACACTGATAAATAGTCCATGATGAACAAGACAAAAAAGGGATAGTCATGATAGTCATGACAACTGTCATGACTGTCATAACATAAATCGGCCTCCTAATGATAATAGGAGTGAAGATAGCCCAAAAGATGATGAATAAAAAGACTTCATGAGGAACAAGGTCAAAGTGAGGCAAGTGAGGAAGGTAATGATCAATTTGAAGGCCAATATGGGAGTATGGGAGACAGTGAAGACAATAATGATGAGGATGCTAAAGATCAAGAAAGCAGTGACCCAATGAGGCATGAGGTGACTCATGGAAGCCATGGAAAAAACGAAAAATCTCACGAAAAAAATAACAAGGGTCAAAGAAATGATGAAAACACATTCAAAACTACCATTTTCACTCCTATCACATGCACATATCACAGAGGGAAGAGAGATGTGTTTGCTACCTCAAAAAGGAAAAGGGACATCTCTTCTTAAGCTATCAAGCCATTGGAAAAAGGCAAGGAAAATATGGAAAGAAGTGAGAAGTAGGTAAAGGTAAGGAGAAGTAAGAGAATCAAGAAAACTTCTCAAAAAACTCAATTCATTTATCTAGACAGTGACAATGAGGACAAAGAGATGGCCACCAGATTGCTACTCTTAACCAAATATGCACAGCTTAGGGAGTGGGAAAGAGATTTTGAAATGGCACAAGGTGTCATTCAGTATTAAAAATATGAGCACAAGCATTTCAAGAAGGTGAAAATTGACCTTGCTCTCCAAAAGAAAATGACGAAGCACTATGAAAAGAAAAACATGCTTTCTTGTGCCAAATTGAAGGAGGCCCTCATAGAGCTAAAAAACATAAAAATGGAAAAAGAGCATGATAGCCTTGGATTTTTGGTTGAGGCTTCTCAAGAGGTGTCCAAGACCTCTTGAGGGACCTCTCCACAAATTTTGGGCCAAATTGAACAAAATTTTGTTTTTTTGAAATTTTGAGGCCTCTATGCATAGCACCCTTGGCACTACTCACAGATGTGGTGCATCCTTAGCTCAAAAAATTTAAATTTTTGGATTCCTCTCATCATCAGCAATCTGCTCAAAACATTTCAGATCATTTGGAGTAGTTTTGACCCCCCAAAACATCAAAAAACATCAAAATTTTGACCATTTTGCCTCATTTTCAGGCAAGGTGTTGCGCACAAAGCAGTGTTGGAAGAATGGGTTTTTGGGTAGGAAAATTGCACTCTTTTAGGAAAAATAAAGTGTTCCTGGAAATTAGACTCATCATACTTTCCAATGAGCCATCACGGAGCTAAATCCAACATCGGGAAGGGGTCCAAAACTTAGTCACAAAAGGCCCTATTTTCTGCTAAAGTGGAACTGCGCACAAAGACTGCCTAAGTGTGTTTTGGACCAAAAGTCAACAAAACACACTCATTTATTTCAAATTGATATTTTTGAATTTTTTGAGGCAAAACACTCTATAATTAGGGGCAAATAGTTATTTTGGCATTTATTTCTTAGGATATTATGTTCCTTGGGCCTTGCATGGTCTCTTGGTCATAAATGACATTTATGGTTGAATTTGACATTTTCCTACCATATTTAGGGTTTTAGTCCTCCTTTGCTCCATAAATAGAGCATGAGGCCCTTATTTATTTTTTTGGCATTTGATGAGCTTTGAGAGCAATATAAATGGTTTTATGAGCTTGGAGAAGAAATTGGTATTGTGGAGTTGATGAATAGCTTGTTTGGCTTGATGATGGAGAGGCTTGTTTGCAAGATTCCTTAGCTTAGTGAATGGTGATGTATTCTTAACTTGTTTATTTTTTTTTTCTCATTATGTTTCATTCTTATTGGTTGCTATAAATTAGAAAAGCATAGGTTGATACATGCTCTTTGAAGCACCTCAGTCCTCATGTTTTTTATAGCCTTAATTATTTCCTCAGTTGGTTGTGTTTGAAGAATTCTTAGTTTCTCTTCAAGCCTCCTTATGCTTGTTAGTTTCATTTATGGATTAATATGCTGGTTAAAAAATATGATTCACTGTATGCCCTTCTTATTTGAGACTGTCTAACATTTTGTCTTGGAACCTTTCTTTGGAGTATTGTTTGATAGGTTAAGTCAAAGAGGTCTCGTTTGATCTTTCCCTTTCTGCATGTCTACCAAATTATTTCAGAGTTCTTTATAGCTTTATTTATTATGTTTAGGAGTTCCCTCTTCATAGATTGAGTTATTGTGCTATCTTGTATGTTTTCCAAAATTCTAAAGGTGAATTTACTAAATTTAGAAGCTCTTATGCTTTCTACGTTTCACTGGAATGTTTATCTTGGATATTTATCAGTTTAAGTATTGTTCATTGAGCTTAATGGTTTTCCATACCTCATGAGTTATAAATTTTAACTATAAGTATTTAAGACCTCCTAGTTTTTCCTAAATTTGATGTCCATATCATTTCACTCATAACCTTAAGGATCCATTTACCTTGCTAGATTGGCCTTGCACTGCACTCTGATTCAGCATTGAGACACCCGTGACTTTCATTTGACTCCATAGCCCAATGGCTTTGATAGAATCTCACTCCACCTATCCTACTTGACCATCTTACCCAACCAAAATAATCAACAAACCCTGCACTTAACAACTAGCCTAAAATCAACTACCTAAAGAAAAAAGAACACATCCTTTGCACCCAATAAAGAGAGCCCTCTCTGAGTGATCCAGGTGGATATTGGTGGCCACCCACCTATTCCACTTGGGGCCCCACCATTGTCTCTTTCAGTTTTTTTCACAACTTACTATTTTTAGTAATTTTTCGGGTCCTGAACTTCTGGAGCCATTTTGAAGCCCCAAACGGAGATACTATGCCGAAGTTACATCCCTGGGAAGTTGAAACACAAATTTACCCAAGCGGGGCCCATAGTTTTGGCCCTTCATCTCCTATGGTTAGGTTTTTGGACGTTTAGAATTCTCCATTGTTTCTCCATAATAAATAGGCCCTCGAGCCTCATTGTAATACAGTTCAGAGGTTTGTAGTCACCACATCTCTTCTAAGAGATTCACTACCAGCACCCTAGATATTTTATTTCCAGCATGTTTGTAAGCATAGTTCTGTGATTTGATATTAATGAAATGAAGCCTTATTTCCGCTGTATTTCTATGTTTATGGTTATTTCTGTATTCTATTTCGTTCCTGCATAAATCTGGATCAGTGGTATTAGAGCGGTCTGATTTTTCTCAATCCTTCTTTGCATGTCCCCAACGAGGTCGAGGCATAAGGAGTTAGGGCTCGATCTGGTGGAACCTTTGCAAGATCAGCCTCGCAAAACCTAACGGATGCCCATGGAGGACGAAAAGAAAGATGAGGGAGCAGGAGATCCTATCAAAATATTTCTCGAGGAGGCCCTCAAAAGACAAAGGAATGTGATGATGGATAACTTTGCCCAGATCCTTCAACGACTGCCCACCAACGGTGCATCTGCATCCAACAGCCACTCTAGAGGCATGAATCCCTTTAAGGTACAAGTAAACTTTGACATTCCCATATTTGAGGGTCAAATATATGCAGATGCCGTAGATAGATGGTTGAATCTCTTAGAAGGATATTTCTCAGTTCATGATTTTTCCGACCAGGAGAAGATTATTTTTTCACTCCTCAAAGCTACCCCCCATGTCAAGGACTGGTGGGAAACCTACTGTGAGAAAATGGACGAGACATAACTCTCTCTTTTCTTAGCCGTACCCACTTGGAATTCTTTCCGAGATGCCATCAAGGAACAATACTATCCTATGGGGAGCTATGAGGACAAGTACATATAATGGACCACGCTGGGGCAACAAAGGGATCAAGTTGTGCATGAGCTAACGAATCTATTCCATACCCTGCGCAAAATGTTGGGTATCAAAGATTCAGAGAAACATTTGGTGCTAAAGTATCGTGGTTGCTTTCATAGATACATTCAGGAGGAAATGGAGTTCCTCGATATCTCCTCGCTTAGTACGACATACCGGTATGCTTCCAAGATTGAGCATCAATTCAAACAGAAGAAGCGAGACTTTGGATATGCGAATCAAAATCAAGGGAAAGGTGCCCCTAAACCACAAAAAAAAGGACAAAGCCAAGGCATGGTAGCCCAAGACAACCTACCAAAGACACAAGAAAAGAACAACACCGTGAAGACAAAGAAGGACACGAGAAAGTGGTGTGAGTTCCATAAGAGATCCACTCACAACACAAGTGAGTGTCAGGCCAAGCAGTCGCTAGTGGCCGAGATGAGGGCTTCTTAATCAGATGCATGCTCCGACTTTGAATCAGAACTTGACAAGGTGAATGACAAAGGGAAGAAGATTATTGATGTAGAGCCCAACGCCATTGTTGCCACTAAGAAGATCTAGAAGAACCAGAAGATCCAGAGGAGGCAGAGCGTGTCTTCCACTCCCATATGTGGGTAAAGGGTTCCCCACTACAGTTCATTGTTGACAATGGGAGCCAAAAGAACCTCATTTCAGTAGATGTCATGAAGCGGTTCGGCTTGCTGACCATAGCACACCCACAACCATACACCATCCGGTGGCTTCACCAAGGATGGGATCTCCGTGTCAGCCAGCAGTGTCGCCTTCCCTATAGCATCAAGCCCTTCACGGATGAGGTATTGTGTGACAT
Organism: Pinus albicaulis; assembly: GCA_034641835.2. Lineage (NCBI taxonomy): Eukaryota > Viridiplantae > Streptophyta > Pinopsida > Pinales > Pinaceae > Pinus > Pinus albicaulis. The sequence continues at coordinate 43,246 of JAXQQM020077955.1, read as the reverse complement.
TGCTCCTATTGATGTTTTTGATGTATTATTAGGCCAACCGTACTTGTGGAAGCGACATGTTGTGTATGAGTCCCGGCCTCGCGCTGTTGTTGTTACTTTGGGAAATAAATTGTATAGGATACCAGAGGTACCACCACCTCCCACTATCTCTTTGGTTACTGCAAAAAAATGCAGTAAGCTCATTTCCAAAACCAGGAAATTTGTTTTCCTGATGATCCACCCCAGGGAAAGAAGAAGACTGTGGCCACGATCTCCAGACATGGCTCCTCTGCACGGCAACAACAAATGGACAAGGTTGTGGAGGAGTACGGGGACATCTTCACCTCACCCACAGGGGTGCCTCTACACTGTCAGGTCAAGCACCCCATTGACCTGACCCCAGGTGCGTTGATACCCAATGGAACGATCTATAGGTGCTCTGTTATGGAGAATGATGAAATCAAGAGGCAGATTCAGGAGCTGCTGCAGAAAGGTCACATCCGGACAAGTTCATCACCCTGTGGGAGCCTGATCGTGTTGGTACAAAAGAATGATGGGACTTAGAGACTCTGTATTGATTATCGGGTGCTGAACAAGATCACTGTTTGGAATAGGTACCTGATCCCACGAATTGATGACCTTTTGGACCAAATCAAAGGGGAAAAATATTTCAGCAAGATCGACTTGAAGTCTGGGTATCACCAGGTACCAATCGAACCCTCTGATGTGTGGAAGACTGCCTTCAAAGCCAAGGAAGGCCTTTTCGAATGGCTCGTCATGCCTTTCGGATTGACAAATGCTCCTGCAACCTTCATGAGGTTGATGGACGACACCTTGCGTCCATTCACCAACTCATTTGTAGTGTTATACTTGGATGACATTATTATCTTCAGCCAAACTTGGGAAGAGCACCTCCACCACATCCGAGAAGTCCTCCAAACACTGCGGCAAAACAAGTTGTGTGCCAATTTGGAGAAGTGACCCAAGTTCAATATCTGGGATACATTATTGATGAAAGGGGGGTGCATGTTGATCCAGCCAAGATCGGAGTCATTTAGGATTGGCCAGCCCCAACCACCCTAACAAAGCTTTGCAGATTTCTGGGTCTTGATAATTTCTACCGCAAGTTCGTGTTGGGATTCTCTCATATCACTTGGCCCTTGAGTCAAGTCACCAACGGAGGAGCAAAAGCAAAATTTTGTTGGTCATAATCTCAACATAAGGCGTTCGTAGAATTGAAACATCACCTATTTTCTACCCTAGTGCTCACATTACCAGACTTGCAACAACCATTTGAGATCGAGACAGATGCCTCTGACTATGCTATTGGGGCAGTTCTTACTCAACAGGGGCATCCAGTGGCATATCACAGTGAGACATTGTCTGACATAGTTTGAAAGTATCCCACTTATGACAAAGAAATGTATTCCATTGTGCAGGCTTGTCGATAATGGAAGCATTACATTTTGGGGAAGGAGACAATCATCCACACAGACCACCAACCCTTGCAGTTCATACAGACACAAGGGAAGTTGCAGAACGATCGCCATCAGAGGTGGTCCACATATCTGCAACAATTTCATTTGAACATCAAGTACAAGAAGGGTAGCACCAATAATGTTGCAGATTGCCTTAGCCGACCACCAATCATGGTCATAACCACCGTTCTCAGCTCTTGTGGGCATGAGACTTCTGATTGGCTGCTTCTCTACAAGAGCGATCCAAAATTCAGCTACACATACAAGGCACTCTTGGGGGGTATGCAAGATCCAAATTTTCACCTCCAAGATGCACTATTATGTCACCTGGGACACATATGTGTTCCTTTAAGCGAGCATGCCAAGATGATATGGGAAGCGCACTACAGTCGAGTCGCTGGGAATTTTGGGGGCCGAACCTTCGATAAGATGTCAAGAAGTACATCATATCCGTCACTGCTTGTGCCATTGCCAAACTGACCATCAAGAGGCAAGGGCTCTATACTCCGCTACCTACCCCTAGTCGACCTTGGGAATCCATCTCCATGGATTACATGTCAAGCCTTCCTTCTACTAAGCATGGAAACGATTGTGTTTTCGTGGTCGTCGACAGATTCTCAAAGATGGCCATTATGGTGGCCTGCAAGAAGAATATCATAGCAGAAGCCACTGCTAAAATCTTCTTTGAACAAGTGTGGGTGCACTTTGGGATCCCACAGTCTATCATATCAGATCGCGATAGCAGGTTCCTCAACACATTTTGGTTCAACCTCTGGTCAATGTTGGACACCAAGCTCACCAATTCCACAACTTTCCATCCCCAAACTGATGGCCAGACAGAGGTTGTCAACAGGATGATTATACACATTCTACTCATGTACAATTCAAAGCATCCATGCACATGGGATGAGAGCCTTCCCTATGTACAACATAGTTATAACCGGGCTCTCCACAGCTCAACCGACCACAGCCCCTTTCAGGTGGGATTGGGATTCCAACCGCTATGTCCCATTGACGTAGCCATGCCATTTGCAGCTACTCAGGATGATTCGGCTCATGTCCAGTTTGAATCTGACAAAGAAAACAACTTCATCGAGCGCATTCAGCACATCTGCCAATAGGTTCATGACATATTGGATAGAGCCAATGCTAAATACAAGCAACGACATGATCAACATTGGTTGCCACACAACTTCCAGGTGGGCAACAAAGTGTGGCTACATTTGCAGAAGGAGCGCCTCACTAGACCCCACCGCAAGATTCGCCCGCTCCGATATGGGTCGTACACCATCACCAAGGCTGTAGGGAACAATGCCTTTGAGCTCAGTATTCCACCATTCCTTGGTCTGCACCCAGTATTCAATGTAGACCACCTTTGTCCCTACTTCCCACCTCTATTGGACACCTCTAGCATTGCAGAAGAACTCACACCAAAAGAGTTAAACCCAGATTGCATGGAACAGGCCACCACAGAGTGTATCATGGACATGCAAATCAAGAACACTCGCCGACAGAAGATCCAACTATATCGGGTTGTCAAAGCTGGCCAACTCCTGCACCAAGGCAAGTGGTTCACCAGGGACCAAGTTCAACAGAAGTTTCCTCATCTCATGGAGGAACTCAATGCAATGGGGACCATTTCTTCCTAACGGGGGAGGAATGATTCAGGTGGATATTGGTGGCCACCCGCCGATTCCAATTGGGGCCCCACCATTGTCTCTTTCAGTTTTTTTCACAACTTACTATTTTTAGTATTTTTCCAGGTCCTGAACTTCCGGAGCCGTTTTGAAGCCCCAAACGGAGATAGTATGGCAAAGTTATGTCCCTCGGAAGTTGAAACACCAATTTACCCAAATGGGGCCCATAGTTTTGGCGCTTCATCTCCCAGGGTTAGGTTTTTGGACGTTTAGAATTCTCCATTGTTTCTCCATAATAAATAGACCCTCGAGCCTCATTGTAATATAGTTCAGAGGTTTGTAGTCGCCACATCTCTTCTCAAAGATTTGCTACCAGCACCCTAGCTATTTTATTTCCATCATGTTTGTAAGCATAGTTATGTGATTTGATATTAATGAAATGAAGCCTTATTTTTGCTATATTTTTATGTTTATGGTTATTTCTGTATTTTTTTTCGTTCCTGTATGTTTGGCGCTTCATATCCTAGGGACGTAACTTCAGCATACTATCTTCGTTTGGGGCTTCAAAAAGGCTTTGGCAGTTCAGGACCTGAAAAACTGCTAAAAATAGTAAGTTGTGAAAAAAACTGACAGAGACAATAGTGGGGCCCCAAGTGGAATACGCGGGTGGCCACCAATATCCACCTGGATCACTGAGTCCAAGAAGGCTAGGTCCTAGGACTCCAAAGACTAGTTCCATGTTACCTTGTTATTTGGTCTACCAATCTACCAAATCACGGGACACTAACATTCTTGCGATCATATCTTGGAAAAACATAGCCAACAAAATCCTTAGAGTTCGCTACTATTGTTCCACCCTTTTCCTAGATACCCACAAACTAGTCATGACTTTCCATAAATGTCAAATTTTTGATGGCAAGATAAAACTCTTACCTTTACCTTTACATCCCATTACTGTTGAAGCTCCTTTTCAACAAAGGGTTTTAGAATTCATTGGAGAGATTCACCCCACCTCGTCTGCACAACATAAGTAGATTCTCACCACCACTGATTACTTTACCAAGTGGATAGAAGCCATCCCCTCTAGAAATGCCACTAATTCAGTAATTATCCAATTTTTTGAAGCAAAAATCATATCTAGATTTGGTTTCCCCAGAAAGATCATCACAGATAATGCTGCTGCCTTTTCATCCAAAAGGATGATTGACTTTTGTCATAAATATCACATCACACTAGGACATTCCACAACTTATTACCCTCAGGGTAATGGTTTAGCTGAATCCTCTAACAAAATCTTGGTCAATATCATCAAGAAGCTCCTGGAACAGAATCAAAAGGCATGGCATGGAAAGCTTATACATGCACTATGGGCTGATAGACTAACCACCAAGAAATCAATCGGTATGTATCCATATCAACTAGTGTATGGCATGGATGCCATTTTTCCAACATTCTTGGGAGTTCCGGTGTTAAGACTTCTCCAAGAAGTGTAAACAGAAGAAAATGACATGGAGAGGAGTCTGAACCAAACCATTCATTTGCAGCAAAAAAGGGAAGAAGTTTATAATAAGACTTAAGAAATACAGGAAAGCATAAACAAAATCTTGGATAGAAGAACTAAAGCTAATAATTCCCACATTGGAGACACTATACTAAAGTGGGATTCTAGGAGGGAAGATAAAGGTAAACATGGTAAATTTGAAAATTTGTGGAAAGGCCCTTACCTTATTCAGTCAGTTAGAGGTCATAATGCTTTCTTTTTACAAGGGCTTAAAGGAGAAGAAATTTTTGGAGGTCCTGTGAATGGCAAGATGCTCAAACACTATTTCTGTCAAGAGTCCTAATTTTAAAGGTTTTCATTCATTGTACATAAACACTACATAAGATAAATCACAAAAAATACAAAACAAACAAAATGGAAAAGAGGGAAGATTTGAAAAGAGGTAAAGCCCCATACCCAAAAAATAGAACTATTGAAAGTGTGTAAGCCTAAATACCACTACTAGTGCACAAAGAAGTCTGGTTTCAGTCATCTAGTGTAATCATGGTTGAAACATGTTTTAAATTTATTGTTGATAAGTTACTCAAAGATATTTGGTAAAATTTTTCAAGCTTGACTTTTCAAAAGATAGATTAGGGAAGAAAGATACTGGTTCAACATGCTTAAAACATAACCAAGGAGAAAAATAGGGATGAATAGCAAACAATGTATCCTAACCCTCATTTTTCTAGTCTTATTTTGTACAAAAATAACATTTGTTTGCAGCTTTTTCTTATGCCACAATGCTCATGGTAAGTCAGATTGTCTAATCGTGATTTAACCATGTTTTCAATTTCATGTTTATAGCTTAGTGAATGAATCTTGTCAAACAGTTTAACCTTGACAGTTGAATAGTCTAGGTAGATAATCAAAGGATTTCATTAGCATAATCTAAACTCTGGGAAGAAATAAGATAGAAGTAGATAGTTTGTTTTGCTTTCAAAAGAAAAAATGTCAAGGGTTGGCTAGTCCAAATGCACCCAAAGAAGAAAAAATATTAGGCAAATAGGTTGGGTAGGTAGAGATGAAGTTAAGATAATCATATCTTTCAGATTATTGAGATCATAGCTTCAAGCAAGCCTCAACAAGAGAAAAGAGGTAAAAATATGCGCAATGGATGAGGCACTGGTCTCCATAAAGCCAGAAATATGAAGTTCTGGACACCTCCTGAAAAGGCGCTACCCTCTCCAAGTGGAGCCACTATTAGTCATTAGTAATTTTTGCCTTCATAGATGAATAAATGATTTCCCTAGATTTCTAGAAGCAAAATTCATGAACATTGTGAGTTTTATAAATCTCACTCCCTTCATCATCCTTAAGATCATTTTTTCACTATCTCATCATCCCATCATGTCAAGCTATGCTTACCAGTCCCAGAAAACCCATTAGGGGCTCATGTAACTTCTTTTGTCTATATTTTGTTACCTTTGGCCCAAATCCCCTATTTTGTTTTGCCTAAAAACCCCCCACTGCTACCTAAGGCCATCAATCAAACAACTCCTTAGTGTCTCCCAAAAATACCCCAAGCATTGATGGTCTCAAAACCGTCTCTGTAGGCTCTTTAGATAAATCAAGTACATTGGATTTTGGATCTTCAATACATCAATTTATCATAAAACTCTGTTTTACACTTGATGACCCCAAAATCTAAGTTTTTTTGTCCAAAGCCAAGTCCAAGGAACCTTCCACTAGGTCACCTAGGGTTTCACAAGTAATAGGGTGGATTTGGTATCCTAAAAAGCTATGTTTTTCCCGTATAAAGATACTATTTTCAAAATAAGAAATGGGACAAGTGACTTTGTCCAAAAATGATCAAAAGGGTCATTCAAAGAAAGGCCTCCTTGGCCTAGTGCAAAAATTCTGCAAGGGACAACTACCCTTTCTCACATTACTGCAAAAAGATCAAGATGGACATCAACCTAGAAAAGAGGTAAGGTAAATGGGAAAATCATCACAACAAGACCATCAACAACAAAGAGAAAGCATCAGGCATATGTTTTGGAGAATCAGGGTTTTTGTGACTGATTTGGCCAAACAAGTGAATCAGTACAAGAACTACAAAGACAGAAGGTCACCTTCTGCTCCATCAAGTGCACATTGAAGATTCTTTAGAAATGATAAATGAGTTTTGAAAGGTTTTAGAGAACTTAGAAGATAACAATATTTACTTTTTTCTAACGGCCCTAAAACCTAAGAGTTTGGGAAGAATGCCAAACAGGTCAAATGATGATGATAAATCCTCCTTCATAATAGAAGATGGCATTCAAAGAGTTTCAAGCTACCCTCTAAAGGTTTGACAAAGAAGCACTAATTCCACCTCACCAAAAGGAAAAAATGACAAAGAGTATCAGTGCAAGAGCCCGAGTTTTCAAATACAATCAAAATATTTCAAGATGGTCAAAGGGGAGGCAAGCATGACATGAAAAGACTAAAGAGGAACCATAGATATGTCACTGTCAACACAGTCAAAAAAAACAAACAAACATATAATTAGTCTAAAAACAAAGAAGAGAAACCTCCAACAAGGGTTTCCTTATCAAAAGTCTATTATGCAAGAGATAGATTAGCCATGAATGAAACTTCTGCATGATTTTCAAAGATGGATACCTACAGAAAGATTGATGAGGACAAACAAACCTAATGTTTATCATAATGGTGGCCCATATGAAGACTAAAGGAATTATTGATGCTAACTGCCAGGGTTTTCACACCATGAGGTTTTCACTATTTCAAAGTAAAAACATGACAGAATGTCAGTTGAAGAAGGTCTAAATTCTTCTTTTCAGTCTCATCCACCAAGTAATCAAAGGCATAAAGATACAGGTCTAAAAATTCCAAGGTGAAGGTGCCAAAATGATCACATTTTCATTGTTTACAAGCCTTGAAATTCATGAGAGGGATAAAGTGAAGAAAACCTTCAAAAGGGAGCACTAATGTCATTGTCTGCCTTTTTCCTTAAAACTGTCAGAATGACCTTTTCTTTTCAAAAACAGGTTCATGCTTCCAAAATGTGAGTAAGTGGAAAATTTTAAGTTTATTTAAAAAGGTTTTTAAATCCAAGAGAAACACCAAGATGCTCCAGCCAAGGAAAAAAAACCATGTTTTTAGGACTCTGCCACCTACAGGACAAAAAAACCATAAAGATAGTGAAAAAGTGAGAAGGGGAAAAAACATTAGAAAGTGGGTTTAGGTCATGAAATTATTTTTCAAAAGAGAAATATAAAGGTCCTTTTCCCTCTTCCCAACTTATTTATGTATTTTAAGGAGAAGAAGAGAGTTGTTGAAATCATTTTTAAGGTTTTCTGCAAAAATTGGTTGAATTTTTCAGGCGCTACGCACCGATGGAGGCACTATGCACAGAGATGTCGATGCTGCGCACAGAGGAGGCAGACATAGTGCAAAAAATCACTACACTATGCACCTGAGAGGCGGCGCTATGCACCAACAGAGGCACTGCGCACATGCCCAAGCCAGGCCAGACTTGCCCACCTTTCAATGGCACTACACACAAGGAGGCCCAACAGGCCCAATAAACCACCCAAGCCGCCCACACCCGACCCAGCACTATGCACAGGTCTTCCAACTGCCCAACCCAACCCGGCGCTACACACAAGGAAGGCCCGACAGGAACGACCTATCGAGTGGCACTTCGCACAGAGGGATTTTGGCCAGATTTGCCCAAAAGTGACCGAAATCAAAAAACATTTGCCTCTAGGCCCCTAGAAAAAGTTTGAAAAGGTTGGTGGTCCCTCTTCCTTGCCCTCCAAGTAATATTTTTCATAATGAAGGAGATTGTTGAAAACCTAAATTGGCTAAACCCTAATCTTCATGCCAACTATCATTTAACCCTCTAGGGCAAAGAGTTACCAATTGGAGAGTTGTCATTAGCCTAAATACACTCAATTACAAGCTAAACCTCCTCTTAAACTCTGAAAGCATTCCTATACTTACTTCATTTTGCCCCCATTTGCTAAAATCTGCCCTCAACATCACTCATTTTTTCCTCCCTAGACCTAAAGCTCTCATCAAGAAAAAAACCATTTTGTTCAAGGATATAATCATCCACTATGTCCGAAGAAGAGATTAGTACCAGTAGTGATGAAGGCCAAAGGCCTATCAAGCCAAAACACAAGGGAGGAAGGGTTAACAGGTTTGAGCCTTTATATACCATTCAAATCACCTCTTCTCCCATGATCCTTGCATGTTTTCAAGATGTTGGATGCTATCAGTTCTGTGAGAGGGTTAAACAGGTCCAAAGCCACTCAAATTTTACTAGGTTGTTCATTCTCAGCCTACAAAACCACCAGTTCAACCTAGCAGAAGTAAAGTTTGAACTATCATCTGAATCCAGGGCTTCTACTGTCCAAAAGAAGCCCTCCACTCAACAACAAGCTTGTCTATTTCATCATTCCCTTATCAAGATCATCATCCTCCATCAACTTGAGAAAAAGGGAGTTTCTTGAGACTCTTTCATCTCCCATCCCGATTTTGCCATTGCATCTTCATCTCATGTACCTTCCTCACCATCCACTCATCGTGTTTCTCCTTTTTTTAGTAAATCCACTCCTAAAGGACAAAAATCTCCTATGATTGAAAGTGAAGAAGAGAAGAAACAAACTAGTAGTGAAGAAAGGAAAAGTGAGAGGAGGCAAACTAGTGATGAGGAAGGACAAAATGAAGAATCTAAGCATGACAGTGAGCATAAAGAAGGCAATGATGAAGAGCTGTAACAAATGGATGCAAAGCACAGCAGTCATGAAGAAGAACATGTTGGAAACCCACACAGCAGTGAGCATGATGGTAATGAGGTGCAAAACATTGAGGGTACAGATCACTACAGTCATAAAGAAAGCAGAGACAGAAAAGAACAAGGCAACCCTCAAGGAGACATACAAGGTGGCAACCAAGACACTTATGATGAAAAACAAGAAATTCCTCAAGCAGGAAATGATGGTGACAATCAAACACCAAACAGTGAGCATTCCAAAGAGGGCAGCATAGAGTAAAAGGGCCAAATCAGTGACCATGAGCATAGCAGTGATAAATACAAACAAGGAAATCTTCAAAAGAAGGAAAATAGTGACAAAGATGATGATGTAAGCAGCAAGGTTAAAGACTAAGTTGAGCAAGTGAAAATAGATAAAATTTCTCTTTCTTCTCCTCCACACAGTCAATATCATGTGCTAGCTGCCTCTCCTACGCAAGGGGCCATGACTCTTCCTCTAAAAGTGACAAAGCCTAGAAGCACTAGGTCAGCAAAGAAAAAGACCACTCTAGCAGTGGCTAGAAATGTCACAAGAGCACTAAGAAGCCAAGGCAAACTGCCTAAAAAGAGCATAATTGAATTATCAAAGAAGAGGAAGACTAAGAAGTCTGTCCAAGGCAAGGGGAAAGAGAAGGAGGAAAGTAGTCATGAGAAGGAAAGGGAGTTTGATATAATACAGAGAAACAGTGATGATAGTGACAATGAAGTTAGAATCCTTGAGACTCTCTTTTGAAATAGAGAAGACCAAATTCATGATCTACAAGCTGATCTAGAAAGCTCAAAAGACTTCATCCATGTCCTACAAATTCAAAACAAACAAATGAGTGGTCAAATGGCAGTATTTGAGGCCCGGGCTTTCAAATATCAAAGGGAGGCATCCAAGGCACAAACCAAGCTTGAAGAGCTTCTGGGTGAATTCAATGATACTGAAGAGGAAGAGCAGCCAAGGATAAAGAGGCCTAGGACTATGGGTCTCAAGAGAGCTTTGGAGAAAAATAAAGAGGAAGAGGCAGCCCTTGTCTGATCTTATCGTCTTACTCATTTGCTCGCCCAAGAAATAGAGGATAATAGAGAAGCATGGCTTGAAAGGGAAAATAAAAATTTGGAGGATAATTTAGAAAGAGCTAACAGAGACTTGAGCTTGCAAAATAAAATGACCTGGCATTACAAAAAGCTAAATCAATTTGCCCGAAGGAAATTGAAGATTGCACAAGAAAAGCTCAAGGTTGCCCAAAAGAAGCGCCTGGTAGAAAAAGTGGAAAAAGGAACATCAAAGCTTGAAATATTGGCCTCTGCTTCTCTACAGGTTTCTAAAAACCCATGAAGGGCTTGCTCACCAAAATTGGGCAAATTTCGACAAGATTTTGTTTTTTGACATTTTTGGGCCTAATTGCAGAAATTTGTGGGCATCGCCATTTTTGTTTGGAGCATCCTCAGAGGTGGAAAGTGGTATAATTGGATGCATTAAATTCAAGGTCATCTACTCAAAAAACTTCAGATCCAAAGGATGGGTTTTGATCCCCCAAAGAGGCGAAAAACAATGATTTTTTGACTTTCTGCCTCTCATATCAGCAAAGGGCTAATTTTTGGTTTTTTCCAGTCAGGTCCGTTTTTCACACACTTCCAATGATCATTTTGGGGAAAATAAAATATTTTTAGAAAATAGACATATAGATATTTCCAAAGAGCTATCACGAGCCTTGTTTTGACACCGGGAGGTCCGTCAAAAGCTGTCTGTAAAACAGGGAATTTTCCGTTGCTACGTTCCTGTAGCATTTTGTCAAAAAAGAAGTTTTCTAAAGTGGCTTATCCAAATGTGCGCTAGGCCATTTTTAGCCATTTTCAGTTGTGAAAAGTCAATTTCATTTCCTTTTTTAGCATTTTAAGATATTTTTATAGATATTTTGTGCATTTGGCTTTACAAAGCCTCAAGGAAAAAATCAGATATTTGTATTAGGAAAATGGGCTTGCTAGTTGCTCAAGGAGGTTTTCCTTCTCTTTGGCCTATATATTCCAAGAGATTTCATTGTAAACAGGGGCTGAACCTGATGATATAGACCAATACATGATATTAAAATCTTTGAATAAATACTTTGTCTCATGATGTGGATGATTTCTTGTTTGTCTTGGATGGTGGAAGAGGACTGTTTGTTGGATTCCTTGGCTTGGTAAATGGTATAGTGTTCCTATCTGTATGTTTTCCTTAGTTTCTCATACATGTTTCCATGTTTCTTGCTTGTTGTAGGTTAGTAAAGAATAGATTTGAGACATGCCCATGGAGGCACCTCAAGTTTCCTGATTTTATTACAGCTTCTATGTTTTTCTTCCTTCTTAGTCATATCAAAGAATTCTTAATTGCCATTTGATCACTGAAGAAACTTGTTTCTTGTTTCATTTATGGTTGTTATGCATGCTAAGTATGATTCATGGTATGCCCTGCTTACTCATGGATAGTCAAAGCTCCATCTCTAAAAACTCTCTTTGAATTTGTTGGGGTTCCCATGTTTTGGCCAGATTGGCAAGACCAAAAGATGAGACAACATCAAACCACTTTCAGACCTCAGGATCTAGCCCTCCTGGGTCCAGAGAGGGATCTCTCTATATGAGCAAAGTTTTTATGTCTTTGAAGCTCAAATTTTAAAATGTTAGGCTAGTTATAGGAACAGGGTTTGTTTGTTTGATTGTTTGTCTGGTTGCTGGTTATCAGGAAACAAGGGTTCAATGTAAGATAAGGACGAGAAAAGAGGAATAAGGCAGAGGTGAAGTATTCCAGGGAGCATTCAAAACCATTGGGAAATGGAGTCAGGAAAGGATTTTCTTGCTAATCAATAGGCAGGCTTTCAATTGGGCTAGTCATCTAAAACGTTGGATCTTAAATATGACAGTATGATACAGAATGGGAGGGGATGAGGAGACAACACAGATTTCAGGGCACAAAGTTAAAGACCAGCTGGTCGCACAAGGATCCTAGTGGACAGGGCTAACTCTAATCCCCAGTGTTCCCAAATCTTCCATCTAAATCCTTAACAAGAAACATCTAAGAACAGATTCATTTAAATCATGCATTAGAGAGTAGGAAATAACATCCACTACACTGGTTAAATTATCTGAAATAAATTCTTAGATAACACATTTAGAAGAAAAACATTAATGGCAAGGAGAGCAGAAACATAGGGTACCTAAAAAGGGTAAATCCTATGCCAATATTCTGATGCAAGCCAGCAGAAACGAAATGAAATGAAGTAAAACACAGAGATAGGAAAACATCACCGCTACTTTAGATCAGGATCCAAAGAAATGTGCTTGTCATATTAAATAGCAATACCAGTCAAGTACAAAATCTCCAATAGCTGAATACTTAGTCTGAAATCATATTCCTCAGCCTATCTTACAACTTTACATAGAGACTGTGTCTCAAAAGAAACTACTTGCAATTCTTCTAATAACTGATCAACAACCTTTACAATGTTTCTTCATGAAATTTTATAGTAGAAAGATGGGCTGAGGAGGTAGGTGAAAACTAAATGCAGCATTAAAACTTCAGTAAAAAAAGAGGGCCGAAGCCCATTCTGTTTAAATTCTGAGCTTTTAATCTGGAACACCCTTGGGTTAAGGAGTGGTCTTCGTCAGGTTTCCATTAACTCCAGGTATGTCTCTGATGTACTTGGGCTGCAGTACTCTGTAGTACTTCTGGCAAATTAAACAAAAATAAATCAATGATTCGAGTCTGCCATGTTGTGCAACTAATGCTTCTGATAGCGTAGGACTACTGTAGGGCTGGGAAAACCTCTAGGAACATAGTATAGAATAAAAGCTGCATGGGCATTCTGTCCATTATGGGGAAAAACATTCTGCTGGTGTGCAAACCCTGATATTCATAAATTTTTGCATGCTGTACCTTCTGCGTGATCCATGGGTCTTCAATCTTATTATTTACCTTTAAATCTCTGAACATAAGGCTTATATCTCTTCATTTGCGTGCCTTAAGCTCTCTGCTGCTTATTTAAATCTCTGACTGTGAAATCTGTGTGTTAATGGCGCCGAGACATTTTCACAGAGTAATACCCTGGTCTTTTAATGCAAGTCCTGTTGTAGGACCTCCTCAGGTTTTCTTCATGATTTCTACTTTTGCACACGGTATTTTCCTGTGTTTTCTGTCACTGTGACAGGGACTGTGAATTATGGGGGTTTATTTCTGCTCGAAACCCTTCAAAACACACAAACTGGTCAAGAAATTATGCACGGGGTGGGTGGCGCAGATGACTGTGAAGGTGGCAGCGTGGCCTGGACGTGGACGATGAATGCAGCGGATACTGTGGAGGAAAACCATGGGACAGCAGGAAATGCACAGGAAGATGTCGAGACAAAAAGTTTAACGTAAAACATTAAAATTTAATCTTTGAATGGATTATAAGGGGGACGAGCGAGAAAAATGATGAAGATACGTGGCGGATGACGTGGCAGGCTCGGGTCAACATCGGGCGTGTGATTGAATCTGGACCGTCCGATCTCGGCGGAGATCAACGGTGAAAAATGCATCGGAGGGTGATGGACAGTGGGCCAGGGGTACGGTCTCCTCGGGCTAACCTCTGCGCAGCTTCGGGGAGCGACAACCATTGGATGGGCTGCCTCAGATCGGATGGATCACAGCGATATCGCTACGCATTCGCGGACGAACGATAACGTGCGATGAGATAGAGGTTTTGAAACAATGTGCATGACACGTGTCGTTTGATCAGTGGAATTGCTGGGCAATGGAAAAAAACTGCCTTCCTCCGAAAGGTGGTGTGATAGAAACCGGGTGGTTTATGTACAGTGTTTGCGGCGGGGACCGCCGGGATGGATGTACTGTGGACCGTTGATCTGCGGTTATATGAATGGCTGAAAGGCGATTAGAGGGGAATGACGGGGTAGACCATGGGTGCTGCAGAGTTAACACGGACCATTCAATATGCGTCGATCAACAGTTGATATTGCCTCCGATACCAATTGAGATGAGCACTTTTTTGGTTAGCGCCTGGTTTTGGCACCCAGGTCACAAGGTGGAAGAAAAGCCGAGGGGGCTGGCCGAAAGGTGCTAGCCCTATGATAATGTTAAAAGTGGGGTTTTAACCCATTTCGGTGCATTTTAAAGCTAAAGGAGGGTAGCGATAGGGAACAAAGGTGAGAATTTGGCTAGAAAAAGGGTAAAGGTGGGTTTTCAAGGGGAATTGGGGAGATTAAGGGGACCATAAAGGGGGAATTTTTGGAGAGGTTTAGAAGGATTAGGGGGATGATTTTGGGGTAAAGAAAAGGGGTTTTTACAAATGAAGAAGAGGTGAAAAGGGACATTCTGCAGGGATATAAGGGTCAATTTAGGCCTTTTGGAGTAGAGTTTATGTAATCGATGAGACCTTATAAAGGGAGTCAGCAGAGGGAAATTTATCAAAGGAAAAGGCACAGGATACTTCAAGGATGATGTGTCTTCAGGGGAGATGCATTCCTTGAAGGCTCAAAAACAATTTAGCCCCCTACTTTGCTTTGTCAAAAATTTATAGGGGGGCTAACAGTGGCTCCACATGGGGATGGCTTCTTCTTGAAGGAGTCAAGAATTCAGAAAATTATCTTTGGTGTAGGCCAGATGCCTGCTGCTTAAGCCACCTTCTTCTTTGATTTTTAGCCGCCACAATTGTGAAGACATCAATTTAGCAGAAAAAATTTCCCAATCAATCTACCTACCCACACTACAGTCCTAGCATTTTTCTTCTTCTAGGGTGCATTTGTACTTGCAGACCCTTTACATCATTCATTTTTTACAAACAGGAAAATAAACCTATTCTAAATCTACCCTTATTACTCCATGAGACCAGATTAAACTATTGGTCCCATAGGTTTCTCTACCTAATCTACTATCTGCTGGGATTAAACTGTCTGGCAGATTTCTTCTCTACATTCTACAACAGAAAATTAAAAACAACCAAACTAGGATTAGACAGTCTAGTTTGCTGTAGATCCAAGGCATAAAGACAGTTGCACATGGACAGAAAATTGCAGCAAACTGAAAACAAAATTGTGAAGGCTTGAAATCCGAAATCTTGAAGCATCCTTATTTCTTTTTTGTGACTCAAGTTTTGGGCTTGTTAGAGTCACTTTCTTTTCTTCATTTCAGCTCTGGTTTTGAGCTTGTTAGAGCTGATTCTTCTTCTTCTTTGTTGGTCTAGATTTTGGGCATGTTTGGGCTAGCTATCTTCACTTTCCTTGGCTCAGGTTTTGATCATATTAGAGCCAATCCTTTGCACTTCAGAGGTTCATGTTTTGAGCATGTATGAACCTCTTCTTGCTCTCTGTTTTTTGAAACATATTTTCCTTTTTCTTGAAAACAAAAACTGCAATGGTATGTACAATGGAAATGAAAACTGGAAGTTGAAAATCAGCAGAAGTAGTGTTTGAGCATCCTGCCATTGACAGGACCCCCAAACAGCTCTGTACCATCTAATTCATGTAGGAAGAAGGCATTTGGGCCCATAGTGGCCTAGATGATGTATGGACCTTTCCACAGACTCTCAAACTTGCTGTGCTTTCCTTTATCTTCTCTTCTTGAGTCCCACTTCAGAACTTTATCCCCAATTTTGAAATCAGCAGCTTTGGTTCTTTTGTCAAAAAATTTCTTTATATTTTCCTGAACCTTCACTACTATATTGTAAACCTCTTCCCTTGTTTGTTGGAGATGAATTGTCTGGTTTATCCTTCTCACCATACTGTCTTCTTCTGTTTGAATCTCCTGGACCAGCTTAATCACTGGTACCCCAAGGCTGGTAGGAAACACTGCTTCTATCCCATAGACAAGCTGATATGGTGACATGCTAATGGATTTCTTTGTTGTAAGCCTGTCAGCCCACAAAGCATGTACCATCTTGTTATGCCATGACTTTTTGTTCTCTTATAGCAACTTTTTGATGATGATCACCAGGCTCTTGTTTGATGATTCAGCTAATCCATTACCTTGAGGGTAATAGGCAGTTGAATGACCAAGCACTATTTGATATCTGTGACAAAAATCAACCATTTTATTGGATCCGAAAGCATCAGCATTATCAGTGATTATTTTCCTTGGGCAGCCAAACCGAGAGAGGATATGACCTTCTAGGAAACTAATGACGATTGAATCTATGGCATTCATAGTAGGTATGGCCTCTATCGAATTATTGAAGTAGTGTGTGGATGTTAGGATCCATTTTTGTTGTGCAAAATAAGTAGGGTGAATTTCCCCTATGAAATCTAGGCCCCATTGCAGAAAGGGACCTTCAACAGTGATGGGTTGTAGGGTTAAAGGGAGGAGTTTTCTTTTGCCTTCAAAGATCTAGCATTTGTGGCAGGAAATGATCATCTTATGGACATCGTTGAAGAGTGTAGGCCAATATTAGCCAGCTCTAAGTATTTTGTTTGCAGTGGCTTTCCAGCTCAGGTGGCCTCCACACTCTCCTACATGGAATTCTTGTTTAATCCTCTCTGCCTCGTTTTCAGGCAAACATTTAAGCAATAGGCCATTTGTGTTCTTCTAGTATAAGCAGTTATTCAATATTAAATAGCTCCTGGCTTTTAGCTTTAAGAATCTGGCCTTAGTCTTTGATAGTTCAGGAGGGGCATTGAGGTGTGTAAACACATACAGAATGTCAAAATACCAAGGAGAGCTCTGAAACTTTTCCTCAACAGTGGGATTAGGCAAGTCTTGTTGCTCATCCAAGGTATTTACCATGTTAATTTCTAGGGCTTGTAATTTTGATTCAGCCATTAATCGAGCTAAGCCCTAACCTTTAATCAGTTTGGTGGGTTTTATCTCAAGGTCATATTCTAAAATCACAGCAATCCATTTTCCCCTCTTCCCATCTGGGTCTTGGGATAGTATATCTTTGAATATGATGTTGGGCACATAAGCTATGGTGTGAGAATGCAATATGTACACCCTAAAGTCCTTTAAGGCCTTGATTAAGGCATAGGACTTTTTTTCCATTATGTTGTATTTCAAAGGTGCATCCCTTAGTGCTTTGCTGAAAAAGGCAATTGGCTGTTCCATTCCCTCTGTGTTTTTCTGCAGCAAGACTGCAGCCACTGTATGCTCAGAGGCAGATGAAAAGATCAGGAAATCTTTAGAGAAATCTGGGCTGATCAAAATAGGAGCTCGGGTGAGTGCAAGTTTTACTTATTCAAAAGATTGTTTAGCTCCAACAGTCAATTTAACTCCCTCACCTTTCTTCAGCATGTTAGTCATATTCCTAAGGTGTTCAGATAGGTTGGGAATAAACCTCCTAAGGAAGTTAATTTTCCCAATGAAGGACTGTAATTATTTTATGTTGCTCGGGTGTGTGATCTGTAGTATTCCCTCAACTCTTTGTGGGCCTATATTAACTCCCTTTTCAGATATAATGTGGCCAAGAAGCTTCCCTTCTTGCAGCCCAAATACAGTCTTTTTGGGATTTAGTGACAGACCAAACCTTCTACACTTTTCAAACACTTTCCTCAGATGTTTTAGATGTTCTTCTTTAGTCTTGGAATAGACTATTGTGTCATCCAAGTAAATAACAATGAAGTGCCCTATCTCATCTGAAAAATCTATATCCATTTCTCTTTGGAAGGTTGCACCAACGTTCATCAACCCAAAAGGCATTTTTACATACATAAAGGTGCCCCATGGAGTGGTAAAGGCTGTTTTGAGTTGATCTTATGGGAGAACTAGGACTTGGTTGTAGCCTGAGAAACCATCTAGCAGGGAGATTCTCTTGGAGCCTACTACTTTCTGAAGAATGTGTTCCATTTTTGGCAAAGGGTAGTTATCTTTGAGTGAGGCTCTATTAAGATTCCTGAAGTCAATACACAACCTGATCTCCCCTGTTTTCTTTCTCACAACCACTAAATTCAAAACCCAATCAGAGAACCTTATGAGAACTATTATGCCTGCCTCATACATCTTTTTAATCTCTTTTTCAACTGCAGACAATTGTTTCGGGTTTATTCTACGAAGTTTCTGCCTGAAGGGTTTTTGATTTTCTTTTAAGGGTATTTTGTGTTGTATGATGTTCGTATCATAAGCCTTTAAGTCTTCGTAGCCCCAAGCAAACACATCTACAAATTCCTTGAAAAGGTCGATGTATTTATTTTTCATGTTTGCAGGAAGAGACTTAGCCAATTTAATCTTTTTGGGCTTATCTTCTGTGCCTATATTGCATTCTTCTATGTCAGAGTCTGCATGCCCAATGGTGGGCTTTTTTTCCACATCATCGAAGTCAAAAAGGTATTCTAACGACGCCAGACCTCGAGGTATGTTCTTATCTTTGGCCTGCAGCACCTCTACTTCTTCACTGTCTGCGTTTTCACACTCCGTGGTCGAATTTCCAGTTTCTTCATTTAAAGTGTTTATTTCTACGTTTCTGGGTGGAGTTTCTTCCTCGTCTGAGGGTTCCTCACTTAGGCAGCTATCACTAGACGTAGAGTTTGAATCGGAAAACTCAAACTCGTTCCTACCCATCAAAAAATCTTCAATTTTTTTATCGCCCTCGAAGACCTGCCAATATTTTTTGTTATGTGGCACTGCAGGTCTGAATCGGGTTTGTATGATAATTTGTTGGTCGCTTGGAGTCTTAGGATATGAACTAGCTAGGCAAGCCAATCCGTTTGCAATGACGTTTTGACTCCTGGGGACAAACACTAACTCGTATTCAACAAATGTTTTCAATATATCTATGGTAGCGTTCCTATACGCCCTCAACCTAGGGTGTTTGGCTGTGTATTCACTGTTCACCTGTTTTATCACCAGCTCAGAGTCTCCCTGCACGGCTATCTTACGGGCCCCTAATTTCTTCAACAGATTTAAACCTAGGATTAGGGCCTCGTACTCTACAATATTGTTCATGCATTTGAAGTGCAGGTTGCAAGCATGGCTCTCTGCATAGTCATTCTCTGTGTTATGCAGCCACACCCCAGCTCCGGCAGTTCTTCTTGTGCAGGACCCATCGAAACTCATTTCCCACAGGGGTTCACTCTCATTTTTGTTATCATTTCTTTCCCTACAGCTAGGTTCACCATTATTTTTCATTATAGGGTCTGCACTAGGCTGTGGACTGTTTAGTTTTTCGTTATGGGTGTGGAAGTCAGAGACGTGACTATTTGGCTGATCGCATTCTGTTTCTGGTTCACTTTGCGTTGTTGTTTCAGTGCACTGTTCAAAGTTTTCTACGTCTTCCTCCTCTGAGTCTAGGGTAGCCATTATGTTAAAATCCATTGGCTCTGTTTCATCATGTGTACCTTTTCTTGTATCTACATTTTCAGATTCTGGTCCCCCCAAAGATTCATCATTGCAGAAGATAAAGGAATCCAAGTATGTATGTACAGAGTATAGAGGAGAATTTTCAGGCTTTTCAGGGCTACTAACCAAGAATTTAATTGTGCTTCCCTGTACAGTCTTCTAAGCTGGCCAAATATTGGGATTGTGGCATAAGCCCCATCCATCTGCATTGTTCCTTGTAGCTTGGCTCCCCATGATCTTGATAATAACATGCCATACTTGGGTGGCACATCTACCACAACAACATCCATGACCATACACTTGGCAGGAATCTGAGTAAGGCTCACACATAAATCTTTGATCAGGCCAAGACACTTTACTCTACTAGAGTCAAATGAATATAGGTCTTTATAGGGATGGGTTATCTCTAGGCCTAATCTTTCCATCACTACTTTAGGCATCAGGTTGTGTGATGCCCTAGAATCATGCATTGCATTGTGGAGAATCTTATCATGGATATTAAGACTGATATAAAAAGGGGGCACTACCCCTTCCTGAAACTTTCCTTCTATCTTTGGACCAAACAGAAGGGCAGGTTGATCATCACTCAGATTTACAGTGTCATTGTTCTCACCTAAATTTAATGCTTTCAAAATTTGGCCTTTATATACATCTTGAGTGGCCAGCTCAGAGAGTGGGACAGAGATTTTAATTTTTGCAATCTCACTCTCCAAATTGAAAGTGGACTGACTCTTTGGAATGTTCAACTCTGTTTTGTTAGCCACTGCCTTAGTGGCTGAATCAGTGTGTTGATTCTCATTATGTACAGTGTTTGTGACAGTTTTATTAGGAGCAATAACTGCAGTGCTAGTGCTACTAGCTGGTTTACCTTGTGTATTAGTGTTTTGGTTGTCTTTTTCTTTTTTCTTTCCAGAACCCTCAGCTACTGATTTGTTACTTTCAGCAGTTGCTTTAGAAGTTTTTTCAGGTCCTTTCTTGATGGTGACCTCAGAAGCTTTTGGTTTGGTAGTTTCTTGGCTCTTTTTACTTCTAAGTTCATATTGCTCTCTGACCTGCATCATGGCATTTTCAAATCCCAACATATAATCCTCAGTTTCTAACCATTCCTCATCCCAACCAGAGGGTGAGGGCTGATCTTCTTCCGTGTAACAGTCATGGATTGAATCCTCTGTTTCAAACATGTTTATTGTGTTCCCTTCAGACTCTTCTATGATTCCCTCATCTTCATCAAGAAAGTTCTCTTGAAATGGGGGTATAACCTGCTGATCTAATTCTCTTTGTTTGTTGGGAGTGGCATTGTTTCTTCTAAAGTTTTGGTTCTGGTTATGGTTTTGATTTCTATTTTGGTTACTAACTGTGACAACCATTTTTTCCATCATTTGGTATAGCTTCTCCACTTTTTTAGATAGATGGTCATGATTTGGATCAGATGTGGAAGCTACATTTTCGTCTCTATATGTTACCCTTTTCTCAGCTCTTAATCTCGCTCTTTTCTCAATCAGATTTGCCTCTATATTCACTGCTCCTTTCTGCATGTCCTCCAATGTGTTGTATTCTTTATCCCTAAGCTGATAGGCCATGTCAGCATCAAAGCCTTCAGGGTATTTCGCTAGAGCCATACCTTGGGGAGGTTTCATGTGTGGAGGTAGAGCATTGTAAATGCTGTTAAATCTCGTTGTGTAATCATAGACACTCTCCCCTACGTTTCTTTTAAGGCTCATATATTCTGCTAGGAGTTGGCGAGGGTTGGCTTTAACTTCCAATTTGTTTATGAAGGTCTGATATAGAGCTGGGAGGTCATTAATGCTACCCGGAGGTAGGCCCTTAAACCATTTCTTCACATCACCCCCTAAGCTCTGGGAAAAGATTCTCATTTTGACTGTATCATCATCTATCTCCATGTAGTCAAAATAATCTTCCATCCTATCTACATGATGTTGTGCTGTGGTAGACTTTTTTGCAGTGAAGTGTGGAATCTTTGATTGATAGTCATTAGGTAAGGGTACTAGAGGCTGAGGTAAAACCAGAGGTGCATACCAGGCTACCATGATGATGTTTTGATGAGGTAAAGGGTTGACTTGGGCAGCAGGTATATGGATGATAGGAATATTATGACCAGCAGAAGACTGATGAGCAGATCTAGGGTGATTGAGCCCCAAGTTTTGAATGAAGTGTATATCAGGAGGTGTAGATGGAGGGGTCTGTCTAATCCCAAGGTGCTTACCACTTTGAGGTGTTGAACTAGGGAGCTCAAGGTCTGGCTGGTCTAGGACACTGAATGACCTAGTTCTAGGTAATCTATTAGGTAGGTCTAGGTCAAGGTGAAAGTGTGATAGAGCTGTAAGATCTTCTAGTGCAGAGTTAGCTCTATGGAAGTGGCTGGAAATAGTTGGTCTTTTAGGTGTAGGAGCTCCCTTGAGGATGCTCTCAGGGTTGTCAACTATTTTCGGTGGGTTTGGGTTAGGGTAAGCTCTTGTGTGAATGGTTCTGTAAGCCAGAGTGTTATTTTTAACCAAGCAGCTTAACCCTACTTGTTACTTCTACTGTGGTTGATGTTGCTATGGAGGCTGGTCTCCCAGTGGAGTCTTATGTGAACCAAGATAATCAGCAGGCCTACTGATCACCAGTGGAGTCTTTAAAACGCTTAGGAATTATGGAGTTGCCAGGTGGAAGGTTTAGGATGTTTTTGGAGGGTACATTGTCCACCACAGTGCTTATGAGATGTCCCTTTCAAGGATATCTTCCAAACACAGCAAACTCTAACACGATTAGTGGGGGAGAAGTTACCGGATATGCTCCACCTGCGAAAGTATGAGATGCAGAGCTACAACCCTTTCCGGACTACTGTCCAAGAGTATGGAAACACAAAAATAGTGTAAGTTTGATGTGAGAATAGGAATGTTTAACTACCAACCTAACTAGAGATTGTAGGTTTGCGAAGTTCTTATAATGTAGTGGGATGGAGATTATTTCAAAAAATTCCCCAGTGGAGTCACCATTATGTTGGGGTTCCCATGTTTTGGCTAGATTGGCAAGACCAAAAGATGAGACAACATCAAACCACTTTCAAACCTCAGGATCTAGCCCTCCTGGGTCTAGAAAGGGATCTCTCTATATGATCAAAGGTTTTTATGTCTTTGAATCTCAACGTTAAGATGGTAAGCTAGTTATAGGCACATGTTTTGTTTGTTTGATTATTTTTTTGGTTGCTGGTTATCAGGAAAGAAGGGTTTAATGTAAGACAAGGACGAGAAAAGAGAAAAACAGCAGAGGTGAAGTATTCCAGGGAGCATTCAAAACCATTGGGAAATGGAGTCAGGAAAGGATTTGCTTGCTTGTTAATAGAGAGGCTTTCAATTGGGCTAGTCATCTAAAACGTTGGATCTTAAAGATGATTGTGTGATATAGTATGGTAGGAGAGGAGGAGACAACACAGATTTCAGGGCACAAAGTTAAAGACCAGTTGGTCGCACAAGGATCCTAGTGGACAAGGCTAACTCTAATCCCCAGTGTTCCCAAATCTTCCAACTAAATCCTTAACAAGAAACATCTAAGAACAGATACATTTAATTCATACATCAGAGAGCAGGCAATAACATCACTACCTTTGGTTAAATTATACGAAATCAATTCTTAGATAACACATTGAGAAGAAAAACATTAAAGGCAAGAACAACGAAACATAAGGTACCTAACAAGGAGTAAATCCTATGCCAATATTCGATGCAAACTGACGGTAAGGAAATGAAATGAATTAAAACACAAAGATAGGAAAACATCACCGCTAATTTAGATCGGGATCCAAAGAAATGTGCTTGTCATATTAAATAGCAATACCGGTCAAGTACAACATTGCCAATAGGCAGATAGTCGGTCTAGGAAATCATATTCCTTAGCCTATCTTACAACTTACACGAAGCGAGTGTCTCAAAAGAAACTACTTGCAATTCTTAAAATGGCGAAGTCAACAACCTTTACAATGTTTCTTCATGAAATTTTATAGCAGAAAGATGGGCTGAGGAGGTAGGTGAAAACTAAATGCAGCATTAAAAATTCAGTAAAGAAAGAGGGCCGAAGCCCATTCTGTTTAAATTCTGAGCTTTTAATCTGGGACACCCTTAGGTGAAGGAGTGGTCTTCGTCAGGTTTCCATTAACTCCAGGTATGTCTCTGATGTACTTGGGCTGTAGTACTCTGTAGTACTTCTGGAAAATTAAACAAAAATAAATCAATGATTCGAGTCTGCCATGCTGTGCAACTAATGCTTCTGATAGCGTAGGAATGCTGTAGGGCTAGGAAAACCTCTAGGAACACGATATAGAATAAAATATGCATGGGCATTCTGTCCTTTATGGGGAAAAACATTCTGCTGGTGTGCAAACCCTGATATTCATGAATTTTTGCGTGTTGTACCTTCTGCGTGATCCATGGGTCTTCAATCTGATTCTTTACCTTTAAATCTCTGAACATAAGGCTTATATCTCTTCATTTGCATGCCTTAAGCTCTCTGTTGCTTAATTTAAATCTCTGACTATGAAATATGTGTGTTAATGGCGCCAGGACATTTTCACATAGTAATACCCTGGTCTTTTAATGCAAGTCCTGTTGTAGGACCTCCTCGGGTTTTCTTCATGATTTCTGCCTTTGCACACGGTCTTTTCCTGTGTTTTCTATCACTGTGACAGGGACTGTGAAGGTGGCAGCGTGGCCTGGACGTGGACGATGAATGCAGCGGATACTGTGGAGGAAAACCATGGGACAATAGGAAATGCACGAGAAGACGCCGAGATAGACATTTTAACGTAAAACATTAAAATTTAATCTTTGAATGGATTATAAAGGGGATGGGCGAGAAAAACGATGAAGATACGTGGACGGATGACGTGGCGGGCTCGGGTCAATGACGGGCGTGTGATTGAATCTGGACCGTCCGATCTCGGTGGAGATCAACGGTGAAAAATGCATCAGAGGGCGATGGACAATGGGCCAGGAGTATGGTTTCCTCGAGCTAACCTCCACGCAGCTTCGGGGAGCAACAACCGTTGGATGGGCTGCCTCAGATCGAACAGCTCACAGTGATATCGCTACGCATCCGCGGATGAACGATAATGTGCGATGAGGTAATGGTTTTGAAACAATGTGCCTGACACGCGTCGTTTGATCAGTGGAATCGCTGGGCAATGGGAAAAATCACCTTCCTCCGAAAGGTGGTGCAATAGAAACCGGGTGGTTTATGTACAGTGTTTGCGGCGGGGACCACCGGGACGGATGTACTGCGGACCGTTGATCTGCGGTTATATGAACGGCTGAAAGGCGATCGGAGGGGAATGACGGGGTAGACCACGGGCGTTGTAGAGTTAACACAGACCGTCCGATCTGCGCCGATTGATGGTTGATATTGCCTCCGATACTAATTGAGATGAGCACTTTTTTGGTTAGCACCTGGTTTCGGCACCCAGGTCACAAGGTGGAAGAAAAGCCGAGGGGGCTGGCCGAAAGGTGCTAGCCCTATTATAATGTTAAAAGTGGGTTTTTAACCCATTTCAGTGCATTTTAAAGCCAAAGGAGGGTAGCGATAGGGAACAAAGGTGAGAATTTGGCTAGACAAAGGGTAAAGGTGGGTTTTCAAGGGGATTTGGGGAGATTAAGGGGACCATAAAGGGGGAATTTTTGGAGAGGTTTAGAAGGATTAGGGGGGTGATTTTGGGGTAAAGAAAAGGGGTTTTGACAAATGAAGAAGAGGTGAAAAGGGACATTCTGCAGGGATATAAGGGTTAAATATGCCTTTTGGAGCAGAGTTTATGTAATCAATGAGACCTTATAAAGGGAGTCAACAGAGGGAAATTTATCAAAGGCAAAGGCACAGGAGACTTCAAGGATGATGTGTCTTCAGGGGAGATGCATTCCTTGAAGGCTCAAAAACAATTTAGCCCCCTAATTTGCTTTGTCAAAAATTTATGGGGGGGCTAACGAATTATTGATTGTCTTAGTTTGAACCAAGGAGGTCTTGTTTCGATCTTGCCTTTTGCCTAAAAACTTTGGATTCTGTTTTTCAAAGTTCCCAATAGCTCAAAATATGATGTTTAGGAGTTCCCTCTTCATAAATTGAGTTTTTTTTCCATCTTATTTGTTTTCTCAAAAATCTGAAGGTGATTTCCCAAAGTTGGAGGGTCTTATACTTCCATGCATCACTGGAATGTTTATTTTATGCATTTATTAGTTTAAGTTTCATTCATAGAGACCAATGGTTAGCCCTAACTTATGAATGCTTGTTGATTAACTATTTATGTTTAAAATCTCTTTGTCTTTCACAAACTTAGTGTCCATCCCATTTCATTCCACCTAAAAGAATCCATTTTACCTCGACCAAATCGGCCTTGCAATATACCTTCTCCACCCTTTGAGGCAGTCTCGACTTTATCGACCCCATAGCCCAATTGATCTGATATCTTGTTATCTATTTATCTTTCGATCAGTTCTTCCCTCAAAACCTAAAACAAACCAAAACACACTTAACAACTAGCCTGAAATCAGATACATAGAAAGCAAACAAGTTCACATCCTTTGCACAAATAGAGAGAGCCCTCTTTGAGTCCAAGAAGGCTAGGTCATAGGGCTCCAAAGTTGGTTTGATGTTACCCGGTCATTTGGCTCACTAATCTGCCAAATCACGGGACCGTAACATAATGGCGATCATGGTGGGATCACTGAGTGATAAACAAACTTAGACTTCCCTAAAACATTTCAGCATCCCTAAAAAGATTATCTTGACGACTTACCCCACCACTCACGCATAACGGCGATCACGGTGGGACTTTTCTGAGTTAGTGGCAAACTAAGTATACCTCAGTACTCCAGAAATCCCTTGTCTTCAAGAATATCCAGTGATCATCAGCCACCTCATCGCCACACTAACATAATGGCGATTATGGTGAGACTATCTGAGTTCATGACTGTCTAACAAACTGTTGTTGACTCATTAGTCCTTTGGATTAAATCATAAAATCAACTAATAAAGCCATTAGAGTAAACTCTCTTTGTTTCATCACCTTAGCTAAGTGTTGAAAACAAATTTAGGACACTCTTACAAATCAGACTGCATATAAAAACTCAGAAAAACCCCAAAAAAGAAGCATCCCTAGATTGGCTTTTTATCGATTTTTGGTGGTGGACCATAAGTACATATCTCTAAAAAAACAAAAAAATCCACCTGGCGACTCCACTAGCCTCCAGTAGGCCTAATACTCCATAAAAAACCAAAAACTCCATAAATCATACTTTTCTGTTGATTCACCTTTCCCAAAAACTCAAATTTCATGATGCAGCCTCTGAAATCAGTGACAAATTAAGTACAACTTAGGGATTCAGAAATCTTCATCTAAACATAGGAAATCAACAGAATAAACTTGCAAATAAAACCATAGCTTTCTCAACAATCTAACAAATTGTTGAAACTAAGTTTTAAGGCATTTTTTGCAAGTTTCCACATAAAATTTTCTAGAAAACATTGTTTCTAAAAAACATCTTTGTCAGTATTGGTGGTGGACCACAAATCTCAAGAAAATCCACCTGGCGACTCCACTAGCCTTCATTTTGTTTTCACCTCACTCAGATTAGAAAAACCACTAGAGAGGTCATCCATCCAAAAACAATCACAACTATCACCTTCTCTAAACTTTGACTTTGAAATCTGGCTTCACGAAGAATTAATACCAGATCTCACCCAGACCCAAATCCCCCTATCATAGTTGATAACCCAAAAAAGATTTTGTAGCAAATTTCTGAAACTGGTAACTTAGCTACTGATGGGACCATCCACAAAGAAAGCTATGTACCTGAACACCTTACATCCTTGCAAGATTCCCAGTTTGACTTGAGTTCAGCAAAAACCCTTCTTAGAAGCAAGTCGCAAAGTAAAATAAATCTTGACGATCTTGAGCCCTTAGATTTGCAACAGAGTCCTAGCAGAGAAGCCTCACCCACTACACCTCATAATTTTCAACTTCTCCCCCAGTTTGGCTCTTATCATCCCAAATCTGCTTAGAATCAGTCCACAAGTCCAAGCACTTCCGCCACACCCATTCAAACCACCACTGTGCAAATCACCTCATCTCATCCTACAAGTCCCCATACTGTAAATCTACCATTCGCTCCCATCATGGCAGCTTGGTATGCACCCTTAGTGTTACCACGGACTTTGGTACCTTTGCAAAATGATTACCAATCCAAAATCCCACATTTCACCGAGGCTGAGGCTACTACCGCCCAACAACATGTAGATAGAATTAGTGATACTTTTGAATACATGGAAATAGAAGATGAGACCATAATAATGAGGATGTTTGCCCAAAGCCTAGGCGGAGAACCCAAGAAATGGTTTAAAAGCTTAGCTCCTAACAGTATACATGACCTCCTAGCGCTTTACCAAACTTTCATAAACAGGTGGGAAATCAGGAAAAACCCCATCCAAATCCTTTTCGAATATAAAAATATTAAAAGGAATATGGGGGAAAGTGTTCAGAACTATTGCACTAGATTCAACAGTGTCTATAATGCCCTCCCACCTCACATGAAACCTCCACTTGGCTCGATACTAGTAAAATTTCCCGAAGGTTTCGATCCAGATATGACATACCAACTAAGAGAAAGAGACCCTGCAACTTTAGAAGAAATGCAAAAAGTAGCTATTAGTGCCGAAGCCAACCTAGTTGAGAAAAGAGCTAGAATGAGATCAGAAAAGAAATTCACATACCATGATGAGGTCATGCCTTCAGTTTCCTCCTCAGATCCCAGAATAGACAACCTGGTTAGATCCATGGAAAAAATGTGGGAAAGAATAAATCTGAATGAAAAAGCACCTCTCAAGGACAACTAGCCAAACCCTCAGAATAGAAACCGGAACCAAAATTTTAGAAGAGACCCACCTCAAAACAGACCAAGGGAAAATGACCAACAGATCATGCCACCTTTCAATGAAAACTATGTTGATGAGGTAGAAAGAGATATCGAACCACTTGATGAAAATCACTTAAACTTGATAGGTTCTGATAACAAAGGTGAAGTTTTTCTCATAGAAGAAGAACAAGTTTTTTTCTCCTCAAATAAAAATGAAGCAAATTATGAAGACCCCGAGGATCCTGAAGTAGGACTACAAAACGCTATACTAGAAGTCCATAGGCAATATGATCTTAGGAGTAAGAAAAACCAGGACAACTCTAAGAAAGGTAGCTCAAACACTGTTGTTACTAAAACCCCCGATAACATTCTTAAAAGAGCAACAGATAGTAACAAAATCATGGCTAAGAAAATTGACCAAAACAAAGACAAAGCTAGTCAGGCAAGCCTTGATCCAAACTATCCTAGTACCTCTACGAAGATTCCCGAAACAGTTGTATTGAACAAAATCCCAAATCAAATTCAGCAAATTAAGAACATAGAGAAAGTCATAGCTGAAAAAACTGAAGCAAATCTATCTAAACTGCAAGTACCCTTCAATTTTGAAGGGGAAATTTCCAAAATCAAGATCACCATGCCTCTCACTGAACTTATTGCCCAAAGCTCATATAAATCTCAAGTGCTAAAGAGCCTAAACATAAGAAATGATGCAGATACTCTACACCTAGCTGATGACACTCCTAAGGTGTTGTTTGGACCACAAATAGAAGGAAAATATCAAGAGGGAACCACTATTCCTTTTTACATTAGTCTGAATACACATGACCAAATCCTACATAATGCCATGCTAGATTCCAAGGCCTCTCACAATCTCATGCCGAAAGTAGTAATGGAAATATTAGGCCTAGAAATAACAAAATGTTATAAAGACTTATATTCATTTGATTCAAGCAGAGTCAAGTGTCTAGGCCTAATAAAAGATCTTTGTGTCAGTTTGGCTCAAGTACCTGTGAAACACCAAGTCATGGACATAGTGGTAGCAGACATTTCTCCCAAGTATGGAATGCTTTTATCCAGATCTTGGGGGGCCAAGCTTCAAGGAAATATTCAACTAGATATGTCTTACGCCACCATTCCCGTGTTTAATAAAACAAGAATACTATATCAGGAATCACACATGAAATATATGGTCAGCAGCCAAGAAAGGCCTGATAACATCCATATGTATTCCATACATTCAAACATGGATTCCTTCATCTTACATCTAGAAGATGACACTGATGAAAACACAAGTGAAACTAAAACCAGTTCAAGCACAGTATCGCAGCCAGACCAACCTCTGTATGATTAATTTGATACTCAAAACTATCATGACCCTGAACAATTATGTCTTGATGAGAGGGAATTTGATTTTCTAGTAACAGAGATAGATCAGAAAACAAAAAACATTATACACCCTCAAGCAAATTGCTCAAACCAAGGACAGACATCAACAGTACAATCAGGAACCTTTTTCAAAATAGAGGCACTAGAGGACTTGCATATTACAAACCTCTTTGGAAATCAGGGGCGGGAGAGCCTAATGTTCTTGCCATACTTAAATGCTTCACCATCTCATGACTTTACCTCCCCGAATGAAACCTTGACTATTGCCCCAACTGTTAAAAATCCGGGGAGAATGCCTGATAAACTTGATATGAAGGGATGTAATAGCTACAGTCCAAAAACACTTGAGTTGATTGAGCCAGCTAAAATTCTAACATTACACCAAACATTAAGGACTGCTAGAATACGCAAAATTCAAGATACTAGTACTTGTCGGGAAAACTGTTTGAAACACTGTGACACTGCCTTCAATTCAAGAAAAAACTTTGACAAAAGCAAATACAAAAATCTTGATCAAGCATTAACAATCAAAGACAAGACAGGTGGACATAGGATCTGTGTTAATTTCAGAAACACAAATACACGCCCCCGGAACAGAAATTGTATTCTTCCTAACCAAGACCATACTATACAAATGTTAGGTGTTTCTAATCATATGTCTTTACAAAGTGATGTTTCAGGGTATCATCAATTAATTCCTTTTCAAAGCAAACAGCTCAAAGAATTTTTCAAATATGCTGGAAGCAGTTCCATCTTCAAACCTAGAATTGCAAAACCGCCCGACACCAAAGGCATGTTCCTGAAGGTCATGTTTATAGTCCTGAGTTTCTTCATTTTGATATACCTTGATGATGTCATCATATTCTTTAAAAATGGCAACGAATATCTGCATTATTTAAAAAAGATGTACAACAAAAGGAGAAGTGGAAATCAAAGGTATAAAGAAGTGTAGCAAGAAGACACAGGGTTGTTTAGATATTCATGCATGAATCCTTATGTTATGCTTACAAGAGAAAATTTTCCAAACTTTTCTTTTCAAGAGTTGAGTGGACCAAGGGCATCAGGAGATCCTTATGAAGATAAGATGCTCAAGTTTCACTGTTTTCAGGAGTTCTAGTTTCATATTTTTCAATCATTGTACATACCATTGCTTGAAGAAATAAATCAAAAACAGAAAATGAAAAACAGTAGAAAAGTTGAAAAGAGGGCAATTTTAGAAAACACCATGAAAAGCCCCATGTTCAAAAAATAGTCATTCTGAAAGCGCGCAAGTCTAAATGTCGCTACTAGTGCTCAAAATATGTCTTGTTCAGTTATCTATCCTAATCATAACTGAACATGTTTTAAATTGATTGCTGATAAGTTAGTGAGATAAGTGATAGTCAAATTGTGTAAGCTTGACTTGTCAAAGAAAGTAGATTAGGAAAAGAATGCTAGTTCCACACACTCAAAACAGAACCAAAGAGAAAAACAGGGATGAAAAAACAATTTGTATATCTTGGCCTTGATTTTTCTAAGTTTCATCTTGTACATAAATAATGTTTGTGTGCAGCTTTTTTTTATGCCACGAACGCATGACAAATCAGACCGTCTAATCCTGATTTGATCATTTTTTCAATTTCATGCTTAGACTAGTGAATGAAATCCTGTCAAACAGCTTAATCTTGACAATCGATCATAGTATAGGTAGAGAAACAAAAGAGTTCGTCAGTTTAATCTGAACTCCCAGAAGATATAAGTGTAGCATTAGATAGTTTTTCTTTTGTCAAAAAAGTATATCTTGTCAAGGGTTGCTAGCTCAAATGCACCTAAAAGAAGAAAAAATGCTAGGAAATATAGCTGGGTAGGTAGATATGACTTTGATGTTAATCATGCTGTAAATTTTCAGAAATAGCATCAAGAAAGGAAGAGTTTTGCACCAATGGATAAGGCACCGGTCTTCACAAGCCAGAGATTTGCAATTCTGGACACCTCCTGAAAAGGAGTTGCCCTCCCCTAATGGAGCCACTGTTAGTCATCAGTATTTTTACCTATTATTGATGACTAGTTTCCTTACCTAAGTTTTCTAGAAGCCGATCTCCAAACTGTCAAATCTGTCATCTAGAAAACACCCCAAAACAATTTTTTTCCTCCTACCCCTTCCTGTCAGTCTATGATGAGAAAAAACGTCAGCTGTCAAGTCCTATCTGATTTCAGCAAAGTAACCCTATCTGTAGCTGTCATAGCTGTAAATCATTTGCCATCATTTACCCTTGTTTCTCAAGACATTTACTATCCAATTGTTGAAAAAATGTCTGCAACCCTATCCCTGGTCATCTTATCATTTGAAAATCTAATCATACCAAAGAAAACACTCAAGAATATGTCAAGAATTATTCCTAAGTTAGATAGTGGTGTTTAGGGAGTTTTTCCTTGGCTAAGATATCTTGAGTCAAAATCCTCTGTTTAGTACTAGTCAACCTTGAATTAGTTCCTATCTCGTAAAACAAGTCTTCATTTTCCATCTGTTGGGGTTCCCGTGTTTTGGCCAGGTTGGCAAGACCAAAAGATGAGACAACATCAAACCACTTTCAGACCTTAGGATCTAGCCCTCCTAGGTCCAGAGAGGGATCTCTCTACGATTGTCAAAGGTATATGTATTTAAAGTTCAAAGGTTAAGATGTTAGGCTAGTTATAAGGCTCGGGGTTTCGTTTGATTTGTTTTGATTTGATTGATTTGGTTGTTGGGAATACGGAATGAAGGATTCAATATAAGACAAGGCAAGGCAAAGAAAATTTTAGGCAAAGAGAGATAAATTTGGGTAGTATCTCAAGACCATTGGGCAAATGGAGTCAGAAAAGGGTTTACTTGTTGTTCAATATGCAGGCTTTCAGTTGGGCTAGTCATCTAAAGCATTGGATCCTAAAAAGATAGGTGGAGTGAAACAATCAGGAAGAAAGTGAAAGAATGAGGGTAAACCAATTTCTGTCTATAGATCAGGTCAGAGGTCATTTAACTCCAGACCTACTTGGACATACTCTTAGGCAACTCTCAAAGAAAGGCAAGCAACCAACTGAGGGAACTTAGAAAGTTGTAACTAACTGAAAAGGATCCTAGTGAGATAGAGACAGAGTTCTAAACTCCCAGTGTTCCCAATTCATTCAATTAAACCCTAACAAGAACATATAAGAAGCATATTCATTAACTCATACATCAGCTAGCAGGCAATAACATCCATTACACTGGTTAAATCAACTGAAACCAATTCTCAGATAACACATTTAGCAGAAAACATTAAGGCAAGGAGAGCAGAAGCATAGGGTGCCTAACAAGGGCAAATCCTATGCCAGATTTCTGATGCAATCCAGAAGAACTGAAATGGAATGAAATAAAATACAGAGACAGAAAAACATCACCACAGCTTTAGATCAGGATCCAAAGAAATGTGCTTGTCATATTAAGAGCAACACCAATCAGGTACAGTATTTGCCAATAGCTTGAAACTCAGTTTGAAAACATACTCCTCAGCCTATCTTACAACTTTACGCAGTGGGCATGCCTCAAGAGAAAGCTTGCAATTCACAGATATCTCATCAACAACTTGAAAATAATTTTCTCATGAGTTTATAGCTGAAAGAGAGCGGAGGAGGTAGGTGAAGAACTAAATGAAGAATTAAAACTCAGAAAGGAAAGAGGGTCGAAGCCCATTTTTTGCATTAATCTCTGGTGTTCTTTGGATGAAGATGTTGGTTTTTTCCAGGCTTCCATTAACTCTGGGTATGTCTCTGATGTACTTTGGCTATGGTTCTCTGTAGTACTTCTAGTGATCTGAACAAAAATAAATCAATGATTCAAGTCTGCCATGCTGCACAACTAATGATTCTGATATTGTAGGACTGTTGTCAGGGTAGGAAAACCTCCAGGGACATGGTATAGAATAAAAGTTGCATGGGAATTCTGTCCTTTATGGGGAAAAAACATTCTGCTGGTGTGCAAACCTTGATATTCATGAACTTCTGCGTGTTGTACTCTCTGTTTGATCCATGATGTCACTAACCTGGTGCTTTGCCTCTAAACCACTGTATTAAGGCTCAAATATCTTCAAATACTGAACGTTGAACTTTTTGATCATTAACTGGTATTTCTCTGCTGCTTCATAAATGTCTCGATCTGCAAATCTAGGTTTTAATGGCACCGGATAGGTTTTCTGCGGCGATTGAACTGTCCTTGGATAATATTTATGCTGCTGCTGCCTTTCCAGGAACTTTCCTGTAGTACCAGCTTCCAAATTCAATTATGTCTGTGCAACACGCCATTAAAGTAGTACATATGAACCATGGCGATTTTCTGCCTCTTTGGAACCCTGCAAAACACGAAAAACTGTTAAGAAAAAAATGCATGGGGTCGGGTGATGTGGATGACTGCGAGGATGATAGTGGGATTGTGGAGAAATGGCGAAAAATGCAGAAAAATGGTGGAGAAGTGCCCTGGTGGAAGGTTGGCGAAATGCAGAGAGATTTAACGTAAAAACCTTAAATTTGACCCTTTGAATGGATGGACGGGCAAATGTACGGTGAGACACGTGGAACGGTGACATGGCAGGACGGGGTTACGGTGGGACTGACGATAAATATGGGTTGTCTGATCTTAGGAGGAGATCGACAGCGGACAACACGTTAGAGGGCGATAGACAGTGGGCCAGGGGTACGAATGACCTTGATTAACCCGTTCGCAACTTCGTGGAACGGCGATCGTTGGATGGGTGATTGCAGATCTGACGGTGCAAAACGATATTGCTCTGTTTCCACGGACGAACGATAACACGCGATAAGTGAGCGGTTTTCCAGCCGTACCAGTGCCACGCATCGGATGTTGTATGCAATCGCTGCGAAAACAGGAAAACCGCCCACCCTTCAAAAGTGGTGCGATGAAACCCAGCGATTTTCGGAATAGTGTGTGGCGGGGACCACAGGGCTGGCACATTCTTGACCGTCAGATCAATGGATAAATGAACGGTGGAGATGCGATATCAGGGCAGTGAAAAGGTGAACGGTGGACGCTACGGAGCTTGCGATGGCAATCCGATTGGTGCAGATCGATGGCTCATGACGCGCCCGTTATGGATTCGGCAATAAGCGCTTTTCGGGTTGGCAGGTGGTTCTAGCGCTGTGGTCGCGTGGAGGGAAATGTACAGGGGCCTAGGCCGAAAGGGGCTAAGGCCAGTACATAGAAAACAACATTTTTTTGACATTTGAAATGAAGTCAAAGCCAAAATGGGTAACGATAGAGAGATAAAGGGGTCTCTTGGCTAAACCAAGGGCAGATGCGTGGTTTAAAGGGGATTTTGGGAGGATTTAGGGGATTAGAGGGGAATTTTGACAAGGGAAAAACAAGGGTGAAAATGGGGGGTTCTGCAGGGGTTCAAGGGAAAATGCAGGCCTTTTGGAGCACCATTTTTTCCAATCAAAGAGGATTTTTGACATAAGGTCAGCAGAGGGAAATAATCAGTAGGTAGAGGGCATAAAAAAGGTTTCAACGATGATGTGTTTGCAGGGGAAATGCATTCCTTGAAAGCTCAGAAAACAACTTAGCCCCCTATTTTTCTCGTCAAAAAATTCATAGGGGGTTAACAGTGGCTCCACATGGGGATGGCTTCTTCTTGAAGGAGTCAAGAATTTAAGACACTCAGAAGATAAATCTTTGGCGTATGAGCCAAATACCAACTGTGGCATCCCTTCTTTGATTTTCATTTATACAATAATGAAGACATCAATTTAGCGAGAAAAACTTTCCCAATCAAGCTACCTACTTACACTACGGTCTGTAATTTTTTCTTCTAGGGTGCATTTGAACTAGCAGACCCTTTACATCATTTATTTTTTATAACAGAAAATAAACGTATTCTAAATCTACCTTATTGCTCCATGAGACCAGATTGGACTGTTGGTCTCATATGTTTCTCTACCTAATCTAATATTTGCTAGGATTAAACTGTCCAGTAGATTTCTTCTCTACATTCTACAACAGAAATTTAAAAACAGTCAAACTAGGATTAGACAGTCTAGTTTGGTGTAGATCTAAGGCATAAATACAATTGCACATGGAAATAAAATTTCTAAAAACTGAGAACAAAACTGTGAAGGCTTGGAATCTAAAATCTTGAAGTATCCTTATTCTGTTTGTGACTCAAGTTTTGAGCATGTTAGAGCCGATTCTTCTTTCTTCTTTGCTAGTCCAGATTTTGAGTATGTGAGTACCAACTACTTTGCTTTCTTTGGCTCGGGTTTTGATCATATTAGAGCCAGTCTTTTGCACGTCAGAGTTTCATGTTTTGAGCTTGTATGAACCTCTCTTTTTCTCTATTTTTTAAAACATTTTCTCCTTTTTCTTGAAAGAAAAAACTGCAACGATATGTACAATAGAAATGGAAACTGGAAATTGTAAATCAGCAGAAGTAGTGTTTGAGCATCCTGCCATTGACAAGACCCCCAAATAGCTCTGTACCATCTAATTCCTATAGGAAGAAGGAATTTGGACCCACAGTGGCCTGGATGATGTATGGACCTTGCCACAAACTGTCAAACTTGTCGTGTTTTCCTTTGTCCTCTCTCCTTGAATCCCACTTTAGAACTTTATCCCCAATTTTAAAATTAGCAGCTTTGGTTCTCTTGTCAAACAACTTATTTATGTTTTCCTGAACTTTGATGGCTCTGTTATAGACCTCTTCCCTTGTTTTCTGAAGATGAATTTTTTAGTTTATCCTTCTCACCATATTGTCTTCTTCTGACTGAATCTCTTGAACCAGCTTGATTACTGGTATCCCAAGGCTGGTAGGGAAAACTACTTCTGCACCATAGACAAGCTGAAATGGTGACATGCCAATGGATTTATTTATTGTAAGGCAGTCAGCCCACAAGGCATGCACCAACATGTTATACCATGACTTTTTTTTCTCTTCTAGCAGCTTTCTTATGATGATCACCAGGCTCTTGTTCGATGATTCAGCTAAGCCATTACCTTGAGGATAATAGGCAGTTGAATGACCAAGCGTTATTTGATACCTGTGACAAAAATCAACCATTTTTTTGGATCCAAAAGTAGCAGCATTATCGGTGATTGTTTTCCTTGGGCAGCCAAACCGAGAGAGGATATGACCTTCTAGGAACCTAATGATGACTAAATCTGTGGCATTCCTAGTAGGTATGGCCTCTATCCACTTAGTGAAGTAGTATGTGGCTGTTAAGATCCATTTATGTTGTGAAGAAGAAGTAGGGTGGATTTCTCCAATAAAATCTAGGCCCCATTGCATAAAAGGACCTTCAACAGTGATGGGTTGTAAAGGGATGGGAAGGAGTTTTCTCTTGCCTTCAAACATCTGGCATTTGTGGCAGGAAATTAGCATCTTGTGGATGTCATTGAAGAGTGTGGGCCAGTAGTAACCAACCTTGAGTATTTTTTTTGCAGTGGCCTTCCAGTTCAGGTGGCCTACACACTCTCCTGCATGGAATTCTTGCATAATCCTCACAGCTTCAGTTTCTGGCAAACATTTAAGCAATAGGCCATTCGGATATTTCCAAGATAAGTTTTCATTCAGAATGCAATAGCTTCTGGCTTTTATTTTCAAGAATCTGGCCTTGGTCCTTGACAGTTTAAGTGGAGCATTGAGGTTGGTGAGCACATAAAGGATATCAGAGTACCAAGGGGAGTTCTGAAACTTCTCCTCAACAGTGGGATCAGGCAGTCCTTCCTGCTCATCCAAGGCATTTACCATGTTAATGTCTAGGGCTTATAGATTTGATTCAGCCATCAATTGAGCTAAGCCCTGACCTTTGATCAGTTTGGTGGGTTTTATCTCAAGGTCATATTCTAAGATCACAGCAATCCATTTGCCCCTTCTCCCATCTGGGTCTTGGGACAATATATCTTTAACCACTATATTTGGCACATAGGCTATGGTGTGGGAATACAGTATGTACACCCTAAATTATTTCAAGGCCTTAATCAGAGCATAGGCCTGTTTTTCCATAATGTTGTATTTCAAGGGTGCATCTCTGAGTGCTTTGCTGAAGAAAGAAAAGGGATATTCCATTCCCTTTGGGTTCTTCTGCAGTAGGACTGCAGCTATGGTATGCTTGGAGGCAAATGAAAAAATCAGGAAATCTTTTGAGAAATCTGGGCTGATTAGGACGGGAGCCTGGGTGAGTGCAAGTTTAACTGATTCAAAAGATTTCTTAGCTTCAACAGTCCACTTAACTCCTACACCTTTCTTCAGCATGTTAGTCATATTCCTAAGGTGTTCAACTAAGTTGGGAATAAATATCCTTAGGAAGTTGATTTTTTCAATGAAGGACTGTAACTCTTTTATGTTTCTCGGGTGTGTGATCTGTAGTATCCCCTCAACTCTTTGTGGGTCTATCCTAATCCCTTTCTCAGATATGATATGGCCAAGAATTTTTTCTTCTTGCAGCCCAAATACAGTCTTCTTGGGATTCAATGACAGACCAAACCTTCTACATTTTTCAAACACTTTTCTCAGATGTTTCATATGTTATTATTCAGTTTTGGAGTAGATTTTTTTGTCATCCAGATAGATGACAATGAAGTGTCCTATTTCATTTGAAAAAGCTATATCCATTTCTCTTTGGAAGGTTGCGCCAACGTTCATCAATACAAAAGGCATCTTTACATACATAAAGGTACCCCATGGAGTGGTAAAGGCTGTCTTGAGTTGATCTTCTGGGATTACCAAGACTTGGTTGTAACCTGAGAAACCGTCTAGCAGGGAGATCCTTTTAGAGCCTACTACCCTCTGAAGAATGTGTTCCATTTTTGGTAAAGGGTAATTGTCCTTGAGTGAGGCTCTATTAAGATTCTTGAAATATATGCATAGCCTGATCTCCCCTGTCTTCTTTCTTATAGCCACTAGGTTTGATACCCAATCAGAGAACCTCACAGGCACAATTATACCTGCCTTATACATCTTATTAATTTCTTTTTCCACTGCAGGAAATTATTTCGGGTTTATTCTGCGAAGTTTTTGTCTGAAGGGCTTCTGGTTTTCTCTCAAGGGTATCTTATGTTGTATGATGTTTGTGTCATAGGCCTTTAAGTCCTTATAACTCCAAGCAAACACATCAATGAATTCCTTGAAGAGGTTAATGTACTTCTTTTTCATGTTTGCAGGTAGGGACTTAACCAAGTTGATCATTTTGGGCTTATCTTCAGTGCCTATGTTGCATTCCTCAACATCAGAGTCTGCATGTTCTATGGTGGGATTTTTTGCTACATCATCAAAGTCAAAGAGGTCTTCCAGAGGTGCCAGACCTCGAGGCATGCTCTTATCTTTGGTCTGCAGCACCTCTACTTCTTCACTATTTGTGTTTCCACATTTCTCATTTGGATTCCTAATCTGTTCGTTCAAAGAGTTTATTTCTATGTTACGAGGTGTTTCTTCCTCGTCTGAGGATTATTCACTTAGGTAGCTAATGTCAGATTTAGAGTCTGATTCAGAAAATTCAAACTCGTTTCTGCCTATCAGGAAATCTTCAATCTGTTTATCCCCTTCAAAAACCTGCCAATATTTTTCATTGTCCGGCACTGCAGGTCTGAATTTGGTCTGAATGATGATCTGTTGGTTGCTTGGAGTCTTAGGGTATGAAATAGCTAAGCAAGATAATTCGTTTGCAATAACATTTTGACTCCTAGGGACAAACACTAATTCGTAATCAACAAATGTTTTCAATAAATCCATAATGTCATTCCTATATGCTCTCAAATTGAGATGTTCTCGTTGTGTATTCATGCTTTCATCATTCACCCGTTTGACCGTCCACTCAGGCCCCATGCACGCTTATCCCATGGGCTCCTATTTTTTCAAATAAAATTTGAACTCGATGATAAGGCCCCATACTTTAAGTGCAGAAGATTCATTTGAAATGCAAGATTGGCAGCATAGTTCTCCGCGAGTTTGTCATGGTTACGTAGCCATACCCTCAGCCTCTCGTAGTTCTCTTATGTGACCCATCGAACTCATTCCCATGGGGATTCACTCTCAGCTTTGTTATCATTTGTTTCCTATGGTCGGTTCACCATTACGTTGAAGTATAGGTCTACGCTAGGTCATGGGTCATGAGCTACAGGTGGGTTTAGGAGGACTGCTTATTGATTGCATTCTGTTTCTGGTCCACTTTGCATTGTTGTTTCTGTGCACTGTTCAAATTTTTCTACATCTTCCTCCTCTGAGTCAAGAGTAGCCATTATGTTAAATTCCATTGGTTCTGTTTCATCATGTGTACCTTTGCTTGTATCTACGTTTTCAGATTCTGGTCCCCCCAAAGATTCATCGTTGCAGAAGATAAAGGAGTCCAGGTCTGTATGCACAGAGTACAGAGGAGAATTTTCAGGCTTTTCGGGGCTACTAACCAAGAATTTCATTTGTGTCTCCCTGTACAGTCTTCTAAGTTGGCCAAAGATGGGAATTGTGGCATAGGCCCCATCCATCTGCATAGTTCCTTGCAGCTTGGCTCCCTATGATCTTGATAATAACATGCCATACTTGGGTGGCACATCTGCCACAACAACGTCCATGACCATACATTTTGCTGGAATCTGGGTAAGGCTCACACATAAATCTTTGATCAGGCCGAGACACTTTACTCTACTAGAGTCAAATGAATATAGGTCTTTATAGGGATGGGTTATCTCTAGGCCTAATATTTCCATCACTACTTTAGGCATCAGGTTGTGTGACGCCCCAAAGTCATGCATTGCATTGTGGAGAGTTTTATCATGGATATTAAGACTGATATAAAAAGGGGGCACTACCCCTTCCTGAAACTTCCCTTTAATCCTAGGACCAAACAGAAGGGCAGGTTGATCATCACTCAGATTTATAGTGTCACTGTTCTCACCTAAATTTAATGCTTTCAAAATTTAGCCCTTATATACATCCTGAGTGGCCAGCTCGGAGAGTGGGACAGAGATTTTAATTTTTGCAATTTCACTCTCCAAATTGAAAGCGGACTGACTCTTTGGAATGTTCAACTCTGTTTTGTTAGTCACTGCCTTAGTGGCTGAATCAGTGTGCTGGTTCTTGTTATGTACAGTGTTTGTGACAGTTTTATCAAGAGAACTAACTGCAGTTCTAGTGCTACTAGTTGGTTTACCTTGTGTGTCAGTGTTTTGGTTGTCCTTTTCTTTGTTCTTTCCAGAACTCTAAGCTGCTGATTTGTTACTTTCAGCAGTTTCTTTAGAAGTTTTCTCAGGTATTTTCTTGATGGTGACCTCAGAAGCTTTTGGTTTGGGAGTTTCTTGGCTCTTTTTTCTTCTAAGTTCATATTTTTCTCTGACCTGCATCATGGCATTTTCAAATCCCAACATGTAATCCTCAGTTTCTCACCATTCCTCATTCCAACCAGAGGGTGAGGGCTGATCTTCTTCATTGTAACAGTTATGGATTTAATCCTCTGTTTCAAACATGTTTATTTTATTCCCGTTAGGCTCTTCTATGATTCCCTCATCTTCATCAAGAAAGTTCTCTTGAAATGGGGGAATAACTTGCTGATCTGATTCTCTTTGTCTGTTGGGAGTGGCATTGTTTCTTCTAAAGTTTTGGTTCTGGTTATGGTTTTGGTTTCTGTTTTTGTTACTGACTGAGACAACCATTTTTTCCATCATTTGTTGTAGCCTTTCCACATTTTTGGATAAACGGTCATATTTGGGATCAGATGTGGAAGCTACAACATCGTCTCTATATGTTACCCTCTTCTCAGCTCTCAATCTTGCTCTTTTCTCAATCAGATTAGCCTCTACACTCACCGCTCCTTTTTGCATGTCCTCCAACGTGTTGTAATCTCTCTCCATAAGTTGGTAAGCCATTTCAGCATCAAATCCCTCAGGGTATTTGGTCAGAGCCATGCCCTAGGGAGGTTTCATATGTGGAGGAAAAGCATTATATATGCTGATAAACCTCACTGTGTAATCATGGACACTCTCCCCCACGTTTTGTTTAAGGCTCATATATTCTGCTAGGAGTTGGCAAGGGTTGGCCTTAGCTTCCCATTTGTTTATGAAGGTCTGATATAGAGCTGGGAGGTCTTTGATGCTACCCGTAGGTAGGCCCTTAAACCATTTCTTCACATCACCCCCTAAGCTCTGGGCAAAGATTCTCATTTTGACTGTATCATCATCTATCTCCATGTAGTCAAAAGAATCTTCCATCCTATCTACATGGTGTTGGGTTGTGGTAGACTCTTTTGCAGTGAAGTGTGGGATCTTTGATTGATAATCATTAGGTAAGGGTACTAGAGGCTAAGGTAAAACTAGAGGTGCATACCAGGCTGCCATGATGATGTTTTTATGAGGTAAAGGGTTGACTTGGGCAGCTGGTAAATGGATGACAAGAATATTATGACCAGCGGAGGTTTGTTGAGCAGATTTAGGGTGGGAGAACCCCAAGTTTTGAATGAAGTGAATATCAGGAGGTCTAGATGGAGGGGATTCTCTGTCCCTAATGTGTTTACCAATTTGAGGTGGTGAATTAGGAAACTCAAGGTCTGGCTGGTCTAGAACACTGAAGGACCTAGTTCTTGGCAAACTATTTTGAGTGCCTAGGTCAAAAAATGGATCTGATAGAGCTGTAAAGTTTTCTGGTGTAGAGTTAGCTCTAGGGATGTGACTGGAAATAATTGATCCTCTAGGTGCAGGTGATTTCCTGAGGATGCTTTCAGGGTCATCAACTATTCCAGGTGGGTTTGGGTCAGGATAAGCTCTTGTGTGAATGGTTTTGAAAGCCAGAATGTTGTTTTCCAATCAAGCAGCTTAACCCTATTTGTTGCTTCTATTTTGTTTGATGTTGTAATGGCTTTGGTCTCCCAGTGGAGTCTAATGTGAACCAAGATAATCAGCAGGCCTACTGATCACCAGTGGCGTCTTTGAATCATTTAGGAATTATGGAGTCGCCAGGTGGAGAGTTTTAGGATGTTTCTGGAGGGTAC
The DNA here is from genome assembly GCA_034641835.2 of Pinus albicaulis. Lineage (NCBI taxonomy): Eukaryota > Viridiplantae > Streptophyta > Pinopsida > Pinales > Pinaceae > Pinus > Pinus albicaulis. Next base: position 313 of record JAXQQM020077955.1, on the reverse strand, counting down.
ACTGTCCACCACAGTGCTTATGAGATGTCCCTTTTCAAGGATATCTCAAAAACACAAAAAACTCCAGCTAGAGTTTGACTGGGAGGGCTTTTACCAGATGTGTCACCTCCGAAAGAGTGTGAAATCTGAAGGCTACCTGGCCCTTTCCAGACTTTGTCCAAGAGTATGGGGGGAAACACAACAAATGGTATAGAGGTTGATGTGTGAATAGGAGTGTTTAACTGCCAACCTAATCAGATATTGTAGGTTTTCTGAGGCTTATGATATAGTAAGGTGAGGAAAACTTAGAATTCCACAGCAGAGTCGCCATTAT